>CATKHK010000130.1:0-90681 GCA_949751835.1 Blepharisma japonicum | reverse complement strand
TTTATTATGATTTGCCATATGAATTTTAAAGCAGGAATTGAAAACAAAAGTATTATTAATATTATCAATGCTTCCAATAAAACCATATTTATTCTATATCACTGATTAAAATGGAACAAGAAGAGCTCACTCTCTAATCTGAGAAATAGCAATTGTTTAAGAAATTTTGTTACCTTCAAGGGAATTTTTTGTATCCCCAGAAAAAACAGCATGACAAACTCTACGAAACTTAGAGTCTATTTCGGTAATTAAAATGTAAGCTGATTCTTATAAAATAATTACAAGCATGGCTCAGAGTTTCATATCATTCAATTTCACTTGTATCATCTTAAGAAATTTAATTAATTATGAAAAATTCCTTTAAAATGCAAAATTAAGATGCTTCAAGGATTCATTATAAAACTCATCCCAAACTGCTCATTTATTAGGCGATTTTAAAGACATAAACTATTAGAATTTTTGAGAATCGGCTTTGAAGAAGAACAAGCCTATAAAATCAAAATTTCAAGAACTATCTTATGAGAAGCAGCAGGCCAAAATAAATTAGATTTTGATGTAAATGTATAACAGAGAAAAAATTATTACCCCGCTGAAGGGCTATTAGAAATGACAGAAAAAGAAGATGTAGTAGCATCAAATGAATTTAAAATATGATGAAGAGTTAATAAAAACGCACATTGAGTAACTGAAAATATTCTTTGATTTGATTAACCTCCTAAATTAAGTTTCAACAAATTATTATTGAAAAAAAGGACAGGAGTTTAAGAACGATTGAAGCTAAAAAGCTTTCCAGGAAAACGACATTTACTAACAATACAAATTCCATGAACAACTGCAACCAATGTTTTAGAAATAAAATGAGTTTTAATGTAAATTAAAAGATCTACAAGTAATTATGCTTCTAGAATAGACAGCTGCTCTAGCTTGAAGAGCTAATATTAGACGAAAGCTAGATCCATTTGAGTGCAAATATCTTAAAGCGAGAAGAATTACTCTTGCTGTATCTAATCTCCTGAATGGGGAGAAGTATATGCAAAAAATACATGAAAAATAAGGAAGGAAGAGACTACTGCAATAGATTAAAATCAATTAATTAATCAAGATTTATAGTTGCAGAAGAGAAAAAGGATTAATTAGATATATGTAAAGGTTTACAAAACTAGATATTCAGCTGAAGAATCTGTATATTAAAGAATTAACCAGATTTCACCTGTTGATGCAGATCCTGAAGTATTACTGAGCAGCCTAGAATATCTGAATTAATTGCTACTGTAGAACTGGAAAATGATTTAGATGCAGAAAAAGAAGAAGGCAATGAATTATAGGCAATAAAAATCCAATAATTCTTATTAAATTTAAGTAATAAGACCCATGATCACTATGTAAATAAAATAGGTTTATAGTAAATATTTGAACCTATAAATCTTTCACAAAGAAACTCATATTATTCATTAATTTCTTTTAGAATAATAAGAAATCTCATATTATCAATTTTTATTAACAAAATTAAAAGAATCCAGACTTACTTTTAATTATTCAACATAGATAATTTTTTGGCGTTAAAATTTTTAAAACATAAAAAAAAGCCATTAAATCTACAATTTGAATTTTTTATTTAAATGTGCTATAAGCTGTAGGAGAACTGCAGTTTTCTATTCGCTGAAATTTTCAATAATGATTTATTGTATTTAAATGGCATAATATAATAAAGCATAAGATAACAGATTAAAATGGATATAAATGTAAGTTATAGGTAATCCATGAAGAATTAAAAATAATTTTTAAATTAATCGAAAATGGGATCATGCGCAATGAGTAAACAAAAGCAAGTGGTTCCGATTTCGACAGGATTTGAGCCTGACTATGAAGATATAAAAAAAATAGATGTTTCAACATTAGTGAAACCAGAAGATTTAAATCTGCCAAGTCGCAGGAGATTTTCGTCCAATGTTTCAGATAAGTTAAGCTGAAAAGAAGCTTCTAGTAAAGTAAACTTACGCCCAAAATTTGTTCCTCTTCTGAATATAAAGCAATTGTTTCCTCAAAATCAATTGAGATCTGGGCAAGCCGATTTAAAAAGGCAAGCCTGAAACTCATCTAAGCAAAATGGGGACAGAAATCTCTTACAGAATGTATCAAAAGATAATTCTTTTTCTTCGTCTGAAACATCTACAAAAACTCAATCAAGCAAATCACGAAACCTTATTGAGTTGATAAAGAATACGAAATCAACAACTCAAACTCTGGATGAAAAAAACAGTAGCAGAATGGATGTATCTCAAGCAATCCTAGAAAACAGCTGGATTGAGAGCTCTTCGCCTGAAAAAGAAACGAAAATCGAAGTAAAAAAACTTTTTTCACCAGAAAGAAAACTACTCTCTTTTCCAAATCTTAATTATCAGTCGAGAAACAGTCTTCGAATACCGTTAATTTCGCAACAAGACTGCATTGTAGCAGAGGAAAGCGAAGTTATTTCAGATGCAAGTGACGAATCCCCCATTAGACCTGATTTACAAACTCCAGGAAGCTCTTTAAGTATGGAATTTCCAAATAATAAATTAAGGAACACTTTTTCTAGAATTTCCACAATGAAGCTTGAATCAGACCAATCTCCTATCAATCTTGTATAACTTCAGAAGAAAGATTATAATCAAAAGAATCAAATAAAATCTACTTGCATCCCTATAAGATATTTTTATAAAGAAATACCATTTTAGGAAAATATGCATGAAATTTTGATAAACTGTTTGATATTTTAACTATTTTAACAGCATTTACCTCCGTTATCTTTTTTGGTAGGATTCACGGACTGATCAAGGACCACAGTATTTCGTTTTGGTGCACTTTGAGCATTTACATCTGGAAATACTTTTGCAGCTATATCTCTGAACATTTGTTCGACACCATAATTTGTTTTTGCTGAAGTCTTTCTATATATTGCTCCGATAGAGTTTGCGAATTCTTTAGCTTCTTCTGGAGGAACTGCTTCTGTTCCTACTAAATCTTCTTTATTCCCAGCAATAATAATAACGATATCTTTTGGCCCAGACTCTTGCAATTCTTGATGCCACCTTTTAAGCCCTTCAAAGCTTTCAGGCTTAGTAATATCATATGTCATGATTGCAGCTTGTGCGTCCCTATAGTACATTTTTGCTAAGCTGTGATATCTATCTTGCCCTGCTGTATCCCAAATGTTGAATTTAATAGTCTTGTCATTGAACTGCAAATTTTTACCCATGTATGAAGCACCGACTGTTGAATCCCCATCATCTTTAAAATTATCAGCAACAAATCGTAAGACAAGGCTGGACTTTCCAACACCTGAGTTACCAAGCAGAACGACTTTAATTTGAGTTTGGCCAGTTTGCATTTTATATCTTATTAAAACCCAGTCTCTGGAATTTAAAAATTTTATAAATCTCAAAATTTAATAGACAAGTAGCATATTACTGCTGAGTAAATTTTTGCCAATTAAAAATAAAACTTTCACATTGGAGGCTGCCTAAGTGTCCATCAATAGTAATGCTTGGCATATAATTATTAAAGAATAGGAAACTTATATCTGTTTATTATTTATTTTTTCTCATGCTGTTGTATTGCTCAATGATTTTCTTTTCCATCTCTTCAATTTGCTCAAGAGTCATCGATTTTATAGGCATTATTTTTGGTTTACACATAACACCAGTAAGCATACCTCTTTCAGAGAAGACCAAGCCTGCTTTTGGAGCGACTTCTTGGATTTTATCTTGTTGGTCCATTTATAGGTTAATTAAAAAATTTTTAAAAGAAATACAATTTAAAAGTGATGATGTGACTGCAGAAAAGAAGCCTGAAACTTGATTTAAACTCCTTGATAAAAGTTGAAAGTTAAAAATTTTTCTTGCATTCCACTGTCTAAGTGTAAAGTCATCACAAGCTCAAACCCAATCTTTGTGCTCTTCAAAATGTATTTATATTTTGATCAGGTAGTAGAGTGTTGTTTGTGACTTTATAAAATTGTTGGATTAAGGACAACGGATTAATTCCTATCAAATATATGGAGTAAAAAAATGAGGACAAAATCTCTTATAGAATACATCAAAAGATAATCCTTTTTTCTCATCTGGAACATTTGAAAAAACCCAAACAGGCAAATCATGAAACATTATAGAGTTAATAAAGAATACGAAATCAATAACTCAAACTCTGGATGAAAAAAGTAGCTGAATGGATGCATCTAAAGCAATCCTTGAAAATTTCTGGATTAAGAGCTCTTCACCTTAAAAAGAACTAAAATCGAAGTAAAATACTTTTTAAACAGAAAGGAAACGACTCTCTTTTTCGAATCTAAACCATTCCTTATAATGCAAAAAGAAATTTATTTTATAAATATCATATATATAATTATTAAAGAAAAAGAAACTCATATTTGACTATTTTTATTTTTCTATGCTGCTGTATTGCTCGATGATTTCTTTCCCATCTCTTAAATTTGCTCAAGAGTCATCGATTTTATAGACATTTTTTTGGTTTACATATTACACCAATAAGCATGCCTCTTTCAGACAAGACCAAGCCTGCCTTTGGAGCGACTTCTTGGATTTTATCTCGTTGGCCCATTTCAATTTTTTTTTAAAGAAATGCATATTACACTGATATTACGATTGCATTAAAGAACGAAAATTTTTATTACTAAAATAGTTCCATCACTAATCGGAGAAATTATAAATCAATTAAAATTAAGATAAAATTAGTAATTATTCTGTCTATTAATTATTATTTCACTCACATAATGGCGTTCGCGCCAAAGTTAGAAGTGCCTTGAACAGTTGTGGATGAGCTTGGAGAGCACCTGGCGGTGCTGGAGTATCCTGAAGAATCGCTGTAGGAAGAAGAAGTGAAGAGGCTGAAGGTGAGCGAGATGAATTCTGAGGGATTCATGCAAAATTCTATATGGCCTACATTTGAGGAGCAAGTAGGCGATGCATTGGAGCTTTGTGAAGTTTTATGATTTTTATGAGTTTTATGAAGTTTATATTTGAAGTTTATGGGAAGTAATTGGTCTCATATGAGACGATAACCATTGATCTATCTCTCTTTATTCTGACTATTAATCATTTTAATTTGAATATTTTAGTGAGCTATGGGAAATCGAGCTTGCAATGAATGTGCCAATGAAAATTATGAAGAGACTCTAAGAAACAATATTCAATTTGAACCTAAAAATGAGATGCAAATGCATGATGAAATTTTTGAGATGAATTTTGATATGGAAATAGACTCGGTTGCTGATGAAAATGTATGCGCAAATCATGTTCCAGTTCAAAATTTAGCAATTACTCCAATCAATAACGAGTATTTCCTTCATACAAGCCCATTAAGCACTCAAAGAAGCAAAGTTTCTGCTCGAAGCAATCATAGCAACAACGCAAATCCTGAAAATTTTGAATTTGACCCAAATCTCAAAGAAATGCAAGGCGAAATTTTTCGAGTTAAGCCCTTCTCTAAAGAGCTCTACATTTCTCGATGGTGCACTCTAACCTCTTTATCATTTTCCTATCATAAATCACAATATTCCTCTTTATTTGAAGAGCGTCCATTGCTAGAAATTCCTGCAAGTTCTATTTCTCACATATCAGCTTTTAGAGATCAGAAGTTTTATTTCGAAATTCATACAAGTGATTTCAATTATCTTAATTCGTCAAATCTTTTAACAGCCCGCACAAATAATTTATTTGAACAAACTGCTATGGATGCATCAAATTCAATGAATAAAACTCATCTAATGCAGAAACCTAGGCATCTCACTCCAGTTTCACCAAAGCAATCATCATCCCTCGTTAAGACTATTTTAATTCCTGTAGTTCCTAAGAATTTTAAGAAGGCTGGACAGTCTGTAAGAGAAACGAAAAATGCATGGACAAATAGAGAAAATCAAATGTATTTGTGCGAAGAAAGACTTCTATTTGCGATAGATGAAGAATATGAGTGGAAAAAGTGGCTTTATGCTTTCACAAAAATTATGAAAGTAAGTGTAAAAGGATCATAATTAAATCTAATTAATCGTTTCATCTTTAGTAGGTAAAATAAATTTGCCTTGACCTTGCTGTTTTCCGTGCACCCAATTTCCTATGAATTTTCTTCCATCAGCCAGTGTGAGAATTCCTTCCCCATGCTTTTTGTCTTGAAAATAATACCCTGTGAACCTTTTCCCATCCGGCCAATCAAAAGTTCCAGGTCCATGCATTTTATTATTCACCCACGCTCCATTATACATTCTTCCATCTGTCCAGCAATAGATTCCTTTCCCTTCAATATTATTGTCCACAAAGTGACCTTTATACCACGACCCATCAACTCAATGGAATTCTCCATATCCATGTTTTCTTCCTTCAAAATATTGTCCCTCATAAGTTGCGCCATCAATTCAAATTTCTTTGCCTTTACCTTGCTGTTTTTCATTTACTCATTCTCCCATATACTGTGCCCCATCATAATGAATGAATTTTCCTTTTCCATGCACTTTTCCTTCATTTCATTCTCCTTCATACAAATCTCCATTCGGATGAATATATCTTCCATGTAGGTGCTCGCTGCCATTATACCAATACCCGACATATTTCGAGCCATTTGGACAGATTTGCATACCTTTGCCGTGACGTTTATTATTAAATCATTCTCCGAGGTAGACTTCTCCAGTTTCCAATTTTATAGGCTTTTTGTTGTAATCTCCAGATATGGAGGATTCAGGATATTTGTAAGGTGGCATCCTTTTCTCTGCAAGTTTGCATTGGGGTGTTTCTCACTTGGGGAAAAAGATTGGGCTGTATTGAGATCGAATTTTATAGCCTCTTCAGGCGGATTGGATTTTTATTACACTTTGTAAAGTGGACTTTGTGCGATTGTTTTTCTTTACTGCTTGCTTTTTATCAAGCTCAACTTCAGCGTTTATTTGAGGTTTTGGAGCTAAGCAGGATATATTAGGACCCATTTTCTATAGTTATCATTATTTAATTCGCGAACAAAATAGGTTAATTTAAATCCTAAAAATATTTTGAGTAAAAAATTATTGAACTAAATATTGATTAATCATAAAAGTTTATTAAAGTTAATCATCTGTAGGTTTGGCTGTAAGGTCTAAAACTTTTTTGACTAGCTTTCCAATTCCTTCATAAACTTCATGTGGCTTTGCAGTAGATTTCATATATGCTGGAGTACTCACAATTAAAGCAGTTGTATCGACCATGATCTCATCAACATCTTTGTCAACCAATTTATTTCCAAAACTATCAGCAACTTCTATGCTTCCAGAAAAAGGCCATGCTTCGTCCTTTCTTCTTTTGCCTAAAGTTAGCTCAATTCCAGGCTTTTTATTTTTAGTGCCAAGAATTTTTGCACATATTATTGGAGAAATGCATGCAAAACCCATAGGCTTATTGAGCTGGAAAAAGCCGAGGATAGCTTGAGTCAAATCGGGGTCTACAGTCATATTAGCACCCTGAGTAGCAAAAGTGCTCAGGTTTTTAGCTGCACCAAATCCACCAGGAAGGATGAGGGCATCAAAATTAGCTGGTATTAAGGAAGATAAAGCAAGAACGTTTCCTCTAGCAATTCTTGCACTTTCTTGTAAAACGTTTCTTTGCTGGTTTTGTACCTCTTCTCCGTTCAGGTGATTGACAATGTGAAATTGTGGCTTATCGGGAGCAAAACATTGGTAATCAGCACCGTTCTTAGATAAATTTGCAAGAACTGCGACCGATTCTGTAATTTCACTATATAAGCTTTACGATCCATCGTAAACTCCACATCCTGATAAGACAACAGCAACCTTCTTTGTAGAAATTCCTCGATACAATCTGAATATCATAGTATTATATTTATAATAATGGATCTATTAAAAATCCATTAATTTTTTAGTATTGCTATTGATAGAATATGAAAAATTGGATTTTTATATATCTGAAATTTAAGATAGCCCAATTTAATAAGCATCTCTTTATATTCCAAGGTAATTAATTATTTTTTAGATATCAAGAAGCTAAACTCTCTATATAAATCAGCATTTTCATCTCCAAAAATTTCTCTGACTTCAGCTAGTGCATTTTCTTTCGTAACTATCTTATCATTTAGCATTTTTACACATGACAAAAATCTCGTAAAAACTTCATAAGAAAGTCTTGCTCTTGCATCGGAAAAAAACTTTTTGCCATCTGAGTATTTTGCTTCAGAAGCACCTAGTTTTGAAGGTGGAAATAGTTGTGTGGTAGGGATTTTAGTTAATGACGACATAACTGGGGAAGTTGCAAGTGTTCGTGGGCTTATCATGATATTAGGTGTCTCTGAATCACTTTCACGTATCGTGTTTAAGAGATTTGCTTTAAATGAAGCAAGCTTTTGGTTTTTCGTTTCAAGCTCTTGAATTTCATTTTCTAAACTTCTATTTTCTTCATCAATCATAGAAAACCTTATTTTCGCTTCATCTAAGCTATGTTTAAGTTTTGATATTTTCTCTTTAAGCTCATTCAGCTCTATTTCTCTTTCATCTTTCAATTCATTTTCTCTTTTACTTCAGGAATCAACCAATAATTTTAAAGAATAATCTCGATCATCTATTTAAATTTTTACCTTCTGCACAAGTTTCCATGTTTATAATTTATTCAAATATGAAAGATTTTAATGAAAAACTGCAGTTAAAATCTAATAGAGAAATGTTTAATTTTCATGTTGATTTTAGCCTTAACTGATTATTAATTTGTTAAGATCCATACATTTCTTCATCATTATAAAAGTGAGACTGGGTTTTGAAGCTTTCCCTCTGGGCAGATCTTCTTGATACTGCAGATATTGCCACTCCTAATGCAGCTGAAACAAACAAGAGGACTCCAGTAGCAAATCCATATTCACCCATCTCATATCCAAAGCAAAAGCTTGCTAAAACAGCCATAAATAGTGATTTCCCTAATTGGCTTTCAATAAAAGGGAAAAATCTAGCAATGTAATTCCCAAGAATATAAGGAGATACCTCAGCACAGATAATTATCAACGAAAATAGCCTACTTAGTTCTTACATCAAATAAGCACAAACCAAAATTGATGTGTATCCTACTTCTCCTGCAATCGTCATTGCTCCAAGAACAAAGCTTATGATTGCTGTAGCTATTGTAAAAAGTTTGATACCTAGAGAAGCATAATTTAATAAGCCCATGATGTATTTATTAAATTGAGATCTATTTTTAAAGATTATCTTAAAAAGAGAAAGGAGAATCAAAATTAGAGATAATCAGAAATAGATAAAGCGATTTTTAGTATTTTAAACTCTAATTGATTAATTTCTTTATATTTTCCATAATCAAACAGATAAAGCAGTTGAATTTTACTATCATGAGTAATGTGGTGTTCAGAGGATTCAAACTTTAACATTTAGAAATTATTTTTATTGGATATTATTTCTGTATGAATATCATGCTATTAAAGATAGCACGAATAAGATAGCTGTATGCCATAAGCATTTAGAAGAATTGAAGTTATTAAAGATAAGCTTTAAACGAATTATCAGGCTAAAAACGAGCAATAAGGACTGTGCTTCTTAAAGTTCTTTTGATTCTTTTATAGCTAAAAAATATCCAAAGGATAGACGTTTCTTTTAAGTAAGCTTTGCCTATGAGCAGCCTATAAGAAAAAACAATTAGTGCAATTTGAGTTTAAAATTAAGCTAAAACGTTATTTATAAGCAGTTTATTAGAATCGATCATTGTACCGAGGATTTCTTCAGGATCTCAGGAAGCACAGGAAGGCTTTGCAATTAGATATTGAGTTGTATTGTGAGGTGCCTTTGGAGGAAATCGCTGGCATCGGATTAACTGACTCTTTAGCTTGGAGTATTGGCGTAATTTGTAAGTATTTTTACGAAGGGCTTGGCTTGGAGATAGATAAGTTTTCATCTGGTTATAGTTGGATTTAAAATGGAGAGCTTTGATGAGGATCAGAAATAAATCTTATATGAAGATCCGAAGTTTTAATCGTTTTAATAATTTGAAATATTTAACGAAATCCTAAAAGAATTATTTAGTGAAATGTAAATAGAAACTTTATTTTTGATGAAATGATTATTATGATTAGCCTATTTTTTGATTTTAGAAATATTTATCATAGAAATAATAAAAAATAAAATTGAATTCTAATTGTTTTAAAATCACACATCGTCATTATATACTATAGATCTCGCTCTGTCGTCTGTGGCCGATATTCTCCAGTTCCTGCACATCGTGGTTGGAGCATACTTGTCAAGACTTCTTTAGTATATCTAAGTCTTCTTACCATTTCACTATTAGCACAATCCATTGCTGAGCTTAACGGATACGTATTTCTTTCTCCTTTCTTGCTAACATAAGACACAATCTTGCTTTCACTGCATAGCAAAAGCTCTGTTTTATCCTGGAAGCTTACCTGCACAATTTTATTGCTAAGTCTGAAAATAATTCCATGGGAAGTTGCGAGCCATTTTTTCACATAAGTCAAAGGGTGGCTCATCTTTGTTTCCTGAATGGTATCATCATCTATCAAATGCTTGCGGAAATGTAACAACAATGTAACTTTCTTTTGCAGGTCGCTAGGATAATCTTTAAAAGTATGCAAACTCACTTCTTCTGACTTAGCAGTTTGTGGTCTATGAATATACTGAAAATAGCTCCCGCAAGGATCAGCAATAATTTTTGTGGAGTCATTGAAATAGACTCCAGTGCAGTAGTTTGATAATAAATATCCAAGTCCATATTTGCTTGAATAGTCAACCCATCTCTTTACCCACACTTTTGGTCCTTCTCCATTTTCTGGAGGAATATAAGAGCTGGATGAAGCAATTTTTTTCTCGTTTGTATTAGGGGCTGACTCTCTGTCTCTTGAGCTTCCTCTTGAAATTCCTTTAGTCATTGTCGCTATTTCTAAGTTTGTTTGAGATGATGTCCTTCTGGAGTGTTTACTTGTGCTTGAGTCTTCAGTCGTAGTTCTGGTCAGCTGAGGAGCTGTTTGCTCAAACTGCCTGAGATAAGAAGATGAAGGAGGAACTGCCAAAGTGCTAGCTGGGAGAAGCTTTGGAAAGCTGTTTTTTGTGAAAAAAGGGCTTTCTAAGATGTCATCTAATGAAGGGCGCTTTAAAGGATCATTTATTAAGATTGACGATATAAGGGCTTTAGCTTCGTCTGAAATAGGGACATGATCAGGAAAATTATAAGCATTCATTTTTATTCTTCTATACGTAGTTTTTACATCAGCCGTTTCAAATGGTGGCTTTCCTACCAATAAAGTATAAGCCAAAACTCCTAAGCTCCATATGTCAACTTCATATGAATGCCCTTGTTTCCCATCCAAAATTTCAGGAGCTATATAGTTAGGAGTCCCACAAATTGTTCGCTTTCTCTCTCCATCGTGCTCAAGCTTGGTCGCAAGCCCGAAATCTCCAAGTTTTAATTCCATCTTATCTGTCAAAAAGAGGTTTCCTAATTTGATATCTCTATGAATAACTCGGTGACTGTGCAGGTATTTCAATGCTGAAATGGTTTGCTGTAAGTAGCATTGTGCTTCTATCTCAGTTAATCTTTTTCTTCTTCTCATAAGCTCGCTTAATGTTTGATTTGCACAGAGCTCAAGAAGAATGTAAACGTTTTCACCGTCTTCAAAAAAATGTTCAAAATGAACAATATTTGGGTGATGCAGGGCTCGGTGAATTTTTATCTCACTCATTAGCTTTTGACGTGCTCGGGCCTTTGACAGGGATTCTTTGGTAATTAGCTTTGCAGCGGTTAATTGCTTGGTATCGAGACATAATAGTTCATATACTCGAGCAAAGCCTCCTTTTCCAAGGAACTTCCCTTTGGAGTAGGATTTGACCGAAATTTCTCCGTTTACTTTAGCGATTTTCTCTTCTATAATCTGCTGCTCTTGAGAATCAATTGAGGATCGTCTTGTACGTGAACTCATTTTTAGGAGTTTAAAAATATGGTGACATGAAGAGGCTCATCAATGCTTTCTAATTAAATCCTAAAAAAAACTTATTTGGTAAGTTGAAATATAAAAATCAAAAGATATGCTTAAAAGTAAAAGAGTTTATATTTTAGATTTAAAAAATGTTTTCAACTATAATAAATTACAATAAAAGTTTATCTTATGCAAAACCTCGTAATATATTTCACTTAATTATATCCACAGCAAAAAAAGCATTAAGTGTAATATTTGATTAATTACTAATTATAGTACGCTACCTGCTTATATTGCTCCTGCATTCCTAATATTACAAGCAACTTAAATTTCAACGACAAAATCATTTTGGTGTGGTATAATTGCAAAATCATTATAATTGGCTGTTATATTATATTTAATTCATCAGTTACCATATTTTAACTATAATGCTCTATTAATTCTAAAAATGATTCAATTTAAAAATTTTTGGTTAAAAAGCTGATAATAATGAATTCATCAAATTAAGCCTATGGCAAGATAATTTCTGCTAATAAGATGCAATATGGTATTTATTACTGCCTATAACTATAAGACAAGAAATGCTGTGCAACAAGTTTAAAACAGTGCTTTACAGGAGAAAAAATATAAAAGAGTTATCGATGACTGATACAACCCATAGAAGAGATATCACATTTTACCATTAATTATTTTCAGAGTTTCTCATTTAAATTAACTATTTCATAGAAAATCACATTTTCAGCAAATAATGAAACTATTCAATAGCGAATAAAATTATGAATTTAAATTTTAAATGCGGGCAAGAGTTAATACTTGAAAATAGTTTTTTTTAATTATAACTCATAAAAAGATATTTTTTATATTAATCATTTAGTACTAAATAATATATATTCAGAGCATTTCTAATGATATGAAAAGTCTTCTAACTTATTTTTCAAAAGTTTTGAATAATGATTGTCTATACCTGTTTTATGTGATTTATTTGTGAATATTCTAAAATGGCTTAAATGCTTTATAACTAATATTATCCAAATTATTATTTGCTCGTTTCTAACAATTTAAGCTACTCATAAAGAAAAATAAAAACCATTTAATTTTATCATATAGAAAGCGGTAAATTTAAATATGCAAGAGCAAAATATCAATATTTGCAACAAATTTATTCAAGAATTGGAATCTCTGAAAGTTACAAGCTATAGATCTATCATTCCATTTCAACATATTGTCATTTTTTATAATAAAAAATCAATAATCTTTGGATTGCCTCCTATTCTATTTTGGCCCATATTTTGGGCTAAATCACTATAAATAGCAAGCTGAAAACGCGGATAATCTAATGGATTGCACATTAAGAGATCAACGACGCACTTTATTGCAGACAACAAATGAAGACTTTGCAGTCGTAGCTTTTGACGTTGGTAAGGAAGAGCCTTTTACAACCTCGCCCTTCCCATCTCTACATAAAGAAAAACAGGTGTGCACACCTAGTAGCCCTGTGCCTAATGACTTCTCCACTATTAGCAGTCCTTCCGAAACACAGACTTATCCACTTAAAAAACGACAACGGAAAAACGGAAATCAGTTGGAGGTTTTGAAAAGAGAGTTTAATCCTAGGCTAATGTGGGACAAGGATAAAATCGAAGAAATTGCATTGATTACTGGACTGAGTCTGGGACAAATATACAAATGGAACTGGGATAAATTTCAAAAATCAAGAATCAAGAAGAAATGTTTTCCAGATCCTGAACTTGTATGTTTGGAGAGCCTGTCACCTACTGCCCTTGAGGTAGATTTTTTAAAAGTTCAAAGGTCGTATAAGCTTTCTATAGCTACTCTGGCCGTCCAAAGAAGTTTGGTTGGGAATAATTGAACTGAGTAATTTATTCAATTTCTGCTAATTTTTTTCTTTTGGTTTAATTACTGAAATAACATGATTTTTTGAGAAGATTTAGTTTTATAAAAATTTTATTAACTAGTGCTTTTATAGGCGCCTAGAAAATCTTTAAGAAATATTTTTTCGGAGTTTGTCTTAACGTTGCATTTTCAATTTAAAAATGGGAAATTAATAATCTAAAATAGCTTTTTGTTTTTGATAGCAGATTAAAGCGACCAAATTTATGAATTAAGTCTGCTACTTATTATTTAAAATTTTGCAAAGTTTTAGCAATTATCTGTTTATAAGCACATATTTCGATTTTCAGAGTTTTTCATTTTTAAGATATCCAGACTTTCAGCATTTGATGTGATTATAGGTGCTATTTTTAATTAAATTTGCCTAAAATATAAAAGCCATTTAGCAAGTTCCCGATTTAAGAAATCATATCCTATACTTATCTTTCGCATAACAATAATGCCAATAAAAATTAGAAAAATATCCTTTATTATAATTCTAATATCTTATAATTTTTATTTCTCATAAAAGCGAATTTATAAATTCACTTTTTATAACATTTAAAACTGTAAAATTAGATATAAAATATGGTATCAGCCAACTCCAAAGTATTTGCTTCCTTAAAAGCTATTGATGTGCTTGTTTTTCTCTATTACTATATTGGAACTATTGTGCTTGGATTTATTATGAAAAAGCCTACCTCAAGCGTATATGCTGCTACAATAGTCATGCTTATTGCTTTAGGATTGCTGACAGTTTCAACTGTTATGATCTATATAGTAAATCCAGGATACATTCCTCAAGATTTTCAATTAACTACAATTCCAGAAGAAAACAAATATCGCAGCTCAAAATATATTTCACAACAAGATTTAAATGAGGCTCGTGTTGGCGAATGCTCTCTCTGCAGTATAAAAAATCCTCCTAAAACACGTCATTGTGCAGAATGCAATAAATGCGTCCAATATCGATTTTCCCATCTTCACTTGTTTTGCAAGTGCATTGGACTTTACAATATAAAGTTTTATTTTATCTTAATGATGAGCTGCTTAATTGGTTCAGTTACATGCATCGGTCTTGATTATATGATTATGAGAGATACAAAAACCCCTTTTTATGACTTAAATCTACCGTTTATGCTGATGCTTTCAGCAATATATTCATTAAGATTTATCTATGAGGTGGGCGATCTATTAATATTCATGGCAAACAGAGAAATGCCTCCAGTTTTAACTGAGTACAGTGTATTCAGAACTGACAGTTGGTACGAAAATTATAAATTTCTATTGGGAAGTGTATTCATATTCTGGTTTATACCATTTAAAATCATGAGAAAGAAAGATATGACAGTTCCATTTCGTCTCAGAACAACTTATGGAACGACAATAAAAATAAAGCATAAATATGTCTGCAATTAAATAAGATAAAAATTATAAATAATGAGACTTAATTAAACTGAGAGTAAATTCATTTTAAGAGTCCATTGAGGAATTAAATAACCAAATAAACCGTAGGCTGGAAATGGATCAATGTAAGAATTACCGAAACGAGAATAGTACTCGAGAGAATACAACATAATTATAAGTCCGTTCACAATAATGAGCCCTGCCCATACAACAATGTTATATAATCTTGAAAATTGTGTCTTCATTGAAATCATTAGCAGCCCTGGGCCGCTTATCAATATGAACAAGAAAGGTGAAAAGAATCCAAGGGATAAATCTATCAGTAATTCACAAATAATCCCACTTAATAGAAATACACTAAAGCGAGCTAGTTTTTTACCTATAAACTCATTTGAAAACCTCATTAAATCAATAAAAACATAGCTGTGCACCCATTCATAAAGTATGACACTTATTTTTCGATAAAATGTCCCGAAATCACTAGAATTTCACCAATCATCGTAAAATTTCCTATCTGCAAAATTCAGAATCTCTGCCCAAATCGAAAACCATGAATGCATGACTGCAAAAAACAGCAAAAGAAATACAAAAGTCCCTGGAAGCATTGACTGAATCCAAGAAATTATAAGCTTGCTTGGGTCAGTTATATTATTTGAAGCTTCTTTGAATGTAGGGACACAGAATGCTTTGAAAATTAATGTTGTGTATACAATGCTTCCAAAGAAATCAAAAATGTGGACTCCAAGGTTTTTCCATCTAATTGACTTGTCAATTTTTGGATATGAGTCTCTATAAATTAAGGTCGGAACATATAAGAAATAAGTGTATCTTTTAAATTCTTTAGCAAAGTCTTTCAGGTTTATTTGAGGTCTTTGAATATCTTTTTCAGAGTACCCTAGATTTTCTATATGTGAAGGGATGTAGCTTGAGTATTTGTTTCTGCCGTTTCCATGAAGTAATTTTTCTCTAAAATATGAGTGCATTTTCATTATGAAGCGGATCATTTCACATAGAACCACAAAAGAGCTTGAAATCGGCAGCTGGTAGACTTGTCTGGAATGGATTGCGAACCAAAAAATAGAAGCAATTGATAAGAAATGAAGTAAAAATCCTAAATATATAGACAATCCACCCGAAATTAGCTGGACTAGAATTACAGGCATGTAGCTCCAAATAGACATTGCAATCCACATCACAATTACTCTGTCGAAGCCTCCAAAGTTTCCAGAAAGAAGATTCAACCCTAGCACATCAGTGCTATCTAAGAGATCTTTAGCGAGTTCTGCAACTCCGAAGTTTACGAGTATCGCAATAAATATATTATAGACTGTTTGAAAATCCTTGCTGTACAATAGCTTTGAAATAGGCGCAGACTGTTTTACATGGACTTTTTCGACTAAAATAGGACGACGATTAACTTCTTCTTTGACATCTCCTCTAATGATGTGCTTTACTTCTTTTGCCCCTTTTCTTGATTTCTGCTCAAAATCAGTTAGAATTTGTGTAACTTTGTTGTGAAAATCTTCTTTAAGAGTATTGAATTTCTCATCCAAAATTTGTCCGCTTCTTTGAGCTAACTCTAAAAGTTTTTTATCGACCATTTCTTCTGCTGCAATTTTCTGCTGGTTTTCTAGAACGTTGATGGTCTTTAGAACTTTGCTCATCTCTGATTTCAATGCTGCGATCTTCTCAGCTTGAAATGAGTCAGGTATCTTTTTGAGATCCATATTTATTAGTGAATTACATTTTGCTAGAAATTTAGGCGTAACTTATTATATCTATTTTCTTTATTGAATAGCAGATAAGAAGCACTTTTGGATTGCACACAAATTTTAGCATGAGTAGTTTCGGTTTCTACTTTTTCTTATGGAAAACAAAAGGAGCAAGAATTAGGGTTGATGCTTGAGAATAATCATCGGAAAAAGCTTCTATAGCATTAAAAATCATTAGTTATGAAAATTAAGACTTCTTTAAGAAGATTCACATCCTATGAAAAATTAATTGGTTCGCCAAGAGAAGCATCGCAAACTAGTACTGTGACAAATAAACTGATACTGATAATAGCAGATACCACGCTTTAATCTCTTTCTGCTTTTTATAAGCAGTAACCATTAACATAAAATTAAAATTCATGCATATTAAGACCTTTTATATATTAATAGATTATGGAGAAATCGTAATAAAAGCAAAAAGGTGCAAGACTAAAAACTTAATTGATTATCATGAATACACAACTTTGAAAATAGCAATTAAGCCTAACCTAATAATAATAATTCTTTAATTGCATCATGATACATAGCTCTTGGCTCATTTATTTGCCCTGAATCAAATAAGAATTTCATTATCATTACTTTTTTGCAGATTTCGCTACAAACTAGAGTGTCTTTTCTAATTCTTGAGTCGTTGGAATAACTATCAACCCTAGGCTTTGGTAAATTGGCGGTAATAAATTCGCTTTTATTCCCTCTTTTATTGCAAAATTGCTGATTTGCACAACTGATTGCAGAGAATTGGCAGATCTTTTGATGCGCTTTTATAATCTCAAGACAGCAAATTTCTTTGCAGCCTTGACTTTTATTTTTGCATGTTATTTGCAAATTATTAATATACTTAAGGAGCAGAATGCTTGGCTCTCTTGGCATTGCCTTTGATCTACAAATTACGCATGTTATTATCGGCGTTCTGATTAATCTTGTGAGAGAGTTTGTGCGAGGTGAACTAATAATGTCCTGAAAACATTTTTTGCAAAGCAAACTCCCACATTGAACACATTCAAGAGGGTTTCTAACAACCCCAAGGCAAACTGGGCATATAAAATCTTTTCTAGGAGTTTCAATAAATCTACCAACTTCATAGCCTTTTTTAAGGTTAAGATCATAATATCTATAGTTTTCAATAAGAAATGGATCATCAATGCCTGCTTCTACTCTTTCCAGATAAGCTATAAAATCGCTATCATTCATTTAAATTATAAAACTAAAGAGTACAATCAAATAATAGTAAACCTCTAGAGGGTCTAAGATATCATTGTAATAATTCTATCGGAATAATTATTAAATTATTTCAAAATTTGGCTCTATGATTGTTTTGAAATCATACTGCTTTTTATAAACTCTTCCAACCTTTTAGTTTTCTCTTCGCTTGCCTTCAGCTGCTTTTTCGTTTTGGAAAGCTTTTGGATAAGATCAGTATTAGACACAGTCTCAAAATTTACCCCCTTTTCGAGCAGCTCTATCCTTTCCTCTTTTTCCATCATCTTCATCGAATTTTCTTTTAATTTTATATTTAAATCTTCGATAATTCCTTCAAGCTTTCTTTTTTCAATCAAAAAAGTCCCGCTTTCTTCGATTTTTTTCTTTAACGTTTCTTCTAACTAATTATAAAATACCAAGTTTATTTTGACATCCTTTGTCGATTCGTTTACATCCAAATTAAACCTTAAATAATTCATTGACTTTCTCAGATCCTCAAACTCTTCTATTGTCTGCCTCAGCTGAGCAAGTAAAATTTGGATACTTTCGTGTGAGCTTGAAAGCTGCTCATAAAGATTTTCTATTTCATTTGCAAATGAAGCTTTAAGCTGGTCAAAGTCGTTTTTATTGCATTCAAGCTTTATTGTACTTTTAGTGCTCTCATTTGAAGAAATTAAGCCTATTTCTTTTTTAAGAATTTGGTTTTCTTCTCATAAAATTTTGTAGTTTTCTTTAAGAGCCTCGTATTTTAGCTCAATTGATTCGGATTTTTCAAGGGAAAAGGACTTACGGTCTGGAGATTGAGCTTTTGTGGTTTGTGGGAAAAATACAAATGAAGTCTCTCGGTATCGCTTGTGGGAAATTGATGGAGATTGTGTCCTTACTATTGGAGATTTTGGAGTAAGCGTTGATGATTTTAAATCAGAACTGAAGGATAAATTATATGGATCTTTATTGAGAATTATTGGAGACTTTGATGATTTTCTAAATAAAACATACAGTCTTGAGGATGCTATCAAATATGTTCGGTTTTCCTTTTTCATAATTTAATGTTTAAAATTAAATGATTATTTATTCCTTTAAGAAAAGCAGAAACCAATGTATTTAACAAAAAATATTTATATAATTTTAGAGATTTAAATTTTGGCGAAATTATTTTGTACATCTTATTTACCATTTTAATAAATTTTAAGTAGACTCATAATAGAGCTATTAATTAGCCCAAGATTTGAATTTAAAAATATTTATTATATTTTATTTGCTAATAATAAAACTCTCACCGTTTTCAAACCGTATATTTTTCAATAAATATCATTTGCTTTCGTGCTTAGATTTTAAAAAAATGTTCTTACGTCATCAGTAAACTCGGTATAAATTTTATGCCACTTTTAATTATGAAATTTGAGAATCAGTCAATCGGTTACAGTTTTGAATAGGCGCTCTTATGTATTATGAATTATTGATTGCAATATTTTAAAATAACTTGTTTATAAATTTGAAACTCACTATAATTATTTTTGAAATAATGTGTTCCATCTACACTGATCAAGCTATTTGTTTCGACTTACAAAAATTTTTAATATTTCACTGAAGTAAAGCAGCGAAACTAGAAGAGCTATCTATAATCATTTTAAAATAAGTTAACTTTCCATCTCAACTTACTTATTATAAACTCCATCATTGACTTTTTGTCCCTTTACATATGCCAGAATAAATATTTAATAAAATTTCAAATATAAATATGATGATTACAGCCATAAATCCAATTCAAACTTTTTCAAAAAATTTTGATGATTATAATAACAAAGAAGATTCAAATGGGACTAATAGTAATTTTCTCACAAAAAATAACACTGTTAGCCCTGTAACTTATAAAAACCCTCAACAAAATTATGAGTCTCCTCAGATGATGGAATCTGAAATTCAAAATCAAGAAGATGAATCGCAATCGATGGACGTTGAAAAACAGCCAGAGGAGCAAATGATGACTCCTTTTGAATTTTTCATGAGCTTACCCAAAAATGTGCCTGACCCTGGGCATACTCATCTACCTCCAAAACTAAGAAACACCCCAAAGCGCACTCTTGTTTTGGATATTGACGAAACCTTAGTACACAGTGATATAGAGCCTACACCAAATAGCAAAACTATGGTAAGCTTTATGAGTCATGGAAGGCTTTGCAACGTCTATGTAAGCTATAGACCTTTTTTAATTGAGTTCTTGCAGATCGTTTCCCAGAAATTTGAAGTTGTCGCCTTTACAGCTTCACAAAAATATTACGCAGATCAGGTTTTGAAAAGCATTGATCCTCAGAGAAAATTGATTAAGCACAGATTGTATCGAGATTCTTGCTACGAAATCAAAGGAAACTACATCAAAGATTTGAGAGTTTTAGGAAGAGACTTGAAAGATGTTATCATTGTTGATAACTCAATTCTATCATTTGCTTTTCAGCTTGATAATGGAATACCTATTCTCTCTTGGCTTAATGACCCTAACGATAGAGAGCTGTGTAATCTTGTCACTTTACTTGATGAAATCAATAAAGCCTCAGATATTAGACCAGCATTAAAAGCAAGGTATAATCTATCAAGGTTCAATTAAAGTCAAGTTGTTTTAACAATTAAATGAAAATAATTAATGACATTAAGTTTATACTTAATTTTTGACTTATAATTTATTTTCACATTCATCAATGCAGTAGCAAAAATTCATTTATAGGTGTTAAAGATTTTTCATTTTTATGTAAAATATTATTTACTAAACAATAATGATATATTATTTAAGGCCTACAAATAATCAAAATCAAGGCTTGCTGTTCGTAAGTGATAAATTCTCCCATTATATTTAGCCTTTATTGCCATGGCTCTTTTCAAATGTATGCAATCTGCTTCACATTTTTTATAGTCATGCCCTTCCATGCATTGTTCCAATAATCGTTTGGTGTATGGGGAAAGAGCTTGGTATTCTACTTTATTTTTAAATATAGAAATTAACGAGTTCGGAGTTTCATCATTTTTCTCCTTACCAAAGCTTTCATTCAAAAAAGACTTCGTAGTAGTAGATAAATTGTGGTTTAGAGCATCTTTTAGAAGATTTGTTTTGCTAAGTTTATTGTTATGCATCGAGAGTTTTTGGATACCTTTGGAATGAGAAGTAGTTTCCAAGATTTCTAGTTTATCGGTAATAGTTGATTTTAAGTTTTCTGAAAATCGAGTTAAATGTGGGTATTGTGAGTAAAACAAACTTTTAAATTTTTTAAATAAGTCTTTTTGCTCTTTATTGAGTGTGACAGTAAGGGCCTTTTCAGCATTTTCTAATGTCTTATTTGATGTATCAAACTTCACTGATTGATTTATAGATTTTCAATCTTTATCTTCTTGATCGAGCTCTTCTGAAGAGTTCGAAAGGCTAGAATTTTTATTTTCAGATTGTAATTTTTTATGATACTTTTTATCATGAACTTCATTTTCATAAATTCTTTCTAGTTTTTCTTCTTGAATCCAATATTTATTTTTTAAGGTTTTAGAGTTATGAGCTTCTTGGCTACTCTTATCAAATTCAATTGGTGTTTCTTTATTTCTATTCACGTTTGGTCTTTGGCTATAAGAACCTGTAGAATTTTTATTTCATTTTTTATCGAAATTAGAAATTGCTGTAGCATCTCCACCTTCATTATCGCTATCTAATTCTTTTTGGAGACTGTATTTCTTCATGATTTCGTTAGCATCAATTACAGAATAAGAAAACTTGCTTCCATACACTTGGATTCAGGATTCTTCTATTTGTTTATTTTTTTCTTCAGCCATTCTTCATAGCACACTCGTTTGCAAAAATTCATCTTTTAATCTTAGTAATTTATTTCGCTTCCCAATTAATTTAGTCTTTAAATTTTCACATTCTTTTTTTAGTGAAATGATTGTTAGTTTACTTTTTTCAAGCTTTTCCTTTGAAATTGAATTCATGGATTTTTCTGATTTTAACTCGATTGACAGTTCGTTAACTTTATTATTCAGCTGAGCAGTTTCATTTAATTTCCCATTCAGCTCATAAATTTTCAAATTTTTGAAGCTTATCTCATCATCAATTTTTTTCTTTTCTTCTAATAAAGCATCGTACCTGCGTTTAAGCTTGAGAATCTCTAGTTCTTTTTCACCAGCAATGCTTTCAAATTCCGAATATATCCCTTTACTTTCTACTTGGCATCCTTTTTCTGCATATTGTTTTTGTTTTATTGTTTTCTGCTTTGCTAAACTGCTGACTAATTCTTTTCTAAAATTTTCGACTCCATTTCCGAATCCATTATTTTCTTCTTTTGTGTCAAAACTAATAAGATCAGGTGTTTCAGCAAGGCTGGGCACATCAATCTGCATCTGGCATAAAGAGTCATATAAATCTAATAAATGATTTGTGACCTCATTAAATTGGAGATTTTTCATTCTAGTACCTAATTCTTTGAGAAAATTTATATCTAGGCTCTCACTTTCCTTTCGAGGTGTTTTTTCACTTCCATTTTTTCCTGACTTTTCAGTTTGAGTGATTTCATCCCTATATCTGATTTTTGTAGGAATTTTTTGGGTTTCCAGGCTTTTTAAATATTTCGTTATTTGGTGAAAAGCCTTCTTATTGCCAATCACCCCTCTTATGATGCAATTTCCTAGTTTACTGTCTTTCTGCTTGGCACAAACAGCAACACTTTCTAAATATTGCTGGTATTTCTCGCAGGATTGGTTAATATTTTGCAAGTCAAGTTCATCCAATTGACTGATATTTTTAAGCTCGATTTCATAAGAATCAAGATCTTTGTCAAGTCTGTTAAGTTCTGCACAGAAAAATATTTCTGAGCTTCTTTTATAGGGAGAAATTGAAGATGATAAAGCATTTGAGTCAGCTGCCTCTTTGCTTATTGTTTCACAAGAATTCTCATAATTATTCACCAGCATACTTCATTTTTTTAATTCTCTTGGATTTGAAGCTGTTGTCGAGCGCTCAGAGGATCTTTTATTTTTTAGGTTGGGAAGGTTTGATTCATGCATATCTAATAAATACTGTTCCATCTTTAATTTACATTAGGTTTTCTTCTAAGAGAAAGAATTATACAAATTTATTTAACTCTTTGATGGGCTGAATCCAAAAGAAATAATTTTTATTAGGAAAATATTAACTATCATTCAGTAAATTCTCTTCCTCATTTATTCTTAGCATGGCTAATAAAGCTCAATTGCCAAAAATAATTATGCCATGACATGAATACTTCAGATATACGTCTATCATCAATAAAAGAATCGACTTCGTCTCATATTCGGTTTAAATCTTTTGTAATAAAAAAGCAAGTGCAATTTAATTTAAGCTCTGCAAGAATTAGAAAAGTACAATTTAGCATAAATTCTACAAGAATTAGAAAAATCAAGGATAAGTCACATATTAAAAAGCCAAAGTTACTTGTAAAGAATCAGAAATATTTGTCAATAAAACAGGGGATATATAAGAAATGCAACTAATTTCTTCAGAAATTCCAAGATCGCTTTATGCAGACCAAAAGAGCTGAATAGGCACGTTCTTGAAAAAAATATATGCAAAAGATTATAGTTATTTTTTAAAGCTCGATTTTTATCAAGGAAAAATCATTTTTTGATTCAAAGATTCTCATTTTATAAAACTATTATTTACTAAATAAAAAATAATATCGGTATTTTAAGCCTACAAATAATCAAAATCAAGGCTCGCTGTTCGTAAGTGATAAATTCTCCCATTATATTTAGCCTTTATCGCCATAGCTCTTTTTAAGTGTTCGCACTCTGCTCCACATTTTTTATAGTCATGCCCTTCCATGCATTGTTCCAATAATCGTTTGGTGTATGGGGAAAGGGCTTGATATTCTGCTTTATTTTTAAATATAGAAATTAACGAGTTCGGAATTTCATCATTTTTCTCTTTATCAAAGCTTTCATTCAAAAAAGACTTCGTTGTAGTAGATAAATTGTGGTTTAGAGCATCTTTTAGAAGATTTGTTTTGTTAAGCTTATTTTTATATTTAGAGAGCTTTTGTATACCTTTGGAATGAGAAGTAGTTTCCAAGATTTCTAGTTTATCGGTAATAGTTGATTTTAAGTTTTCTGAAAATCGAGTTAAATGCGGGTATTTTGTGTGAAGCAAACTTTTAAATTTTTTAAATAAATCCTTTTGCTCTTTATTGAGCGTGGCAATAAGTGCTTTTTCAGCGTTTTCTAATTTCTTATTCGAAATATCATACCTCATTGATTGATTTATAGATTTTCCATCTTTATCTTCTTGATCGAGCTCTTCTGAAGAGCTCGAGAAGCTAGAATTTCTATTTTCAAATTGTAATTTTTTGTGATGCTTTTTATTAAGAATTTCATTTTCATGAATTCTTTCTAATTTTTCTTCCTGAGTCCAATATTTATTTTTTGAACTTTTCGTATTATCTGTTTCTTGGCTGCTCTCATCAAATCCTATCGGCTTTCCTTTATTTCTTATTACGTTTGGTCTTTGGCTATAAGAACCTGTAGAATTTTTATTTCATTTTTTATCGAAATTAGAAATTGCTGTGGTGTCTCCGCCTTCATTATCACTGTCTAATTCTTTTTGAAGGCCATATTTTTTCATGATTTCGTTAGCATCAATACCAGAATAAACAAATTTGCTTCCATGCACTTGAAGTCAGGATTCTTCTATTTGTTTATTTTTTTCTTCAGCCATTCTTCATAGCACACTCCTTTGCAGAAATTCATCTTTTAATCGTAGTAATTTATTTCGCTTCCCAATTAATTTAGTCTTTAAATTTTCACATTCTTTTTTTAGTGAGTTGATTGTTAGTTTACTTTTTTCAAGCTTTTCCTTTGAAATTGAGTTCATGGATCTTTCTAATTTTAACTCAGTTGAAATTTCATTGACTTTATTTTGTAGCTGAGAAATTTCATTTAATCTCCCTGTTAGCTCATAAATTTTTAAATTTTTGAAGCTTATCTCATCATCGAATTTTTTCTTTTCTTCTAATAAAGCATCGTACCTGCGTTTAAGCTTAAGAATCTCTAGCTCTTTTTCACCAGCAATGCTTTCCAATGCTGAATCTATCCCTCTACTTTCTACTTGGCATCCTTTTTCTGTGCATTTTACTTGTTTTATTGTTTTCTGCCTTACAAAGCTGCTGACTAATTCTTTTCTTAAATTTTCGACTCCATCTCCAAATCCATTATTTTCTTCTTTTGTGTCAAAATTAATAAGATCAGGCGTTTCAACAGGACTAGGCACATCAGTCTGCATCTGGCATAATGAATCATATAAATCTCATAAATGATTGGTGACTCCAGTAACTTTGAGATTTTTCATTTTGTCACCTAATTCTTTTAGGAAATTTATATCTGGGCTCTCACTTCGATGTGCTTTTTCGCTTCCATTTTCCCCTGGATTTTCAGTTTGAACGGTTTCATCCTTATATTTAGTTTTGACAGGAATTTTTTGAGATTCCAAGCTTTTTAAATATTTCGTTATTTGTTGAAAAGCTTTTTTATAGCCAATTACCCCTCTTATGATACAATTTCCTAGTTTACTATCTTTCTGCTTAGCACAAACAGCGATGCTTTCTAAATACTGTTGATATTTCTCACAGGATTGGTTAATATTCTGCAAATCAAGTCCTTCCAATGGATTGATATTTTTGAGCTCAATTTCATAAGAATCAAGGTCTTTATCAAGTCTGTTAAGCTCTGCACAGAAAAATATTTCTGAACTTTTTTTAAAGGGAGAAATTGAAGATGATAATATATTTGAGTCAGCTGCCTCTTTGCTTATTGTTTCACAAGAATTCTCATAGTTACTCACCAGCACACTTGATTTTTTTGATTCTCTTGAATTTGAAGCTGTTGTCGAGCGCTCTGAGGATCTTTTATTTTTTAGGTTGGGGAGATTTGGCTCATGCATTTCTAATAAAAACTATTTCCATCTTTAATTTACATTGACCTTTCTTAAGGTGAAGATTTAAATACTTATATAAACTGATTTTTAATTTACGATATAGGATTTGAATTTCAATTTCTGGACAATTTAAAATTGGCAAAAATTTATATTTTAAACAGTTTTATTTGGATATGTAATCTGGGGAAATAATAAATATTAAAATTATTCAACTCTTGGTAAACTGGACCTTAAAGAAATAATAAAATTTTAATTTTTATAAGGAAAAATTAGACTTAATATCAATAAATATAAATTAATTTAATTTTATTGGAGATTGTATTTTCATAGTATATTAAAGTAAATCTAATGACATTATTATTGGCGCATCAAAAATGAGTTTACATGCTTCCAAAAGTTTTGAAGATTTTACAGCTCATTCATCAGTAAAAAGAGTTCCAGCCTTCTCATCTAAAATCTTAAAGAAGGTATCTAACTATCATTCAGTGAATTCTTTACAGTTAAACTCTGAGAAACTCAGGTCTGATAATTCCTTCTTTGTTCTTAGCTTGGCTAATAAAAGCTCAATCATTAAAAGCAATTATTCTATGAATACTTCAGGTATACATCTATCTCCAATAAAAGAATCGAGTCCACCTACTATTCAGTTTAAATCTTCTGTGATAAAAAACAAGTACAATTTAATTCAAGTTCTACAAGAATTAGAAAAATCAAGCGACAAGCCAGATATTAAAAAAGCTAAAGCTGCTTCAAAAGCATTAGAAATATGTGCTAATGAAAGTGGGGCATATCAAAAAGAAATGCAGATGATTACTTCAGAAATTTCAAGGTCGCTTTATGCGGATAAAAAAGAGCTGGATGAAGATGTCCTTGAAAAAATATATGATAAGCATACTGGTAATTTTTATAAAGATGCATTATTAGATGAGGAAATACCTTATTTTCATGTATCAAGTACTTATAAAGAATTATGAGAAGAATCAAAGAATGATATTAATAGGCTACAAAAATCCCTAATGCATTTGGAAAGAGGTAGACTTTACATAGATTTCAAAATTGCTATTAAAGCAAGAGACAAAGAAATTGACAAGCTGAAATGGGAAATCCAAGAAGCAATCAACGCTCCAGTTAAAGCTATGGAGTGAAAAATGGCCCAACTAGAAGAACAAGTAATATTTTATTAAGAACATAAGATTTAAAGACGATGCTAATGATACCCAAGAAAAACTCAATCAGGCATATATGAAAATTAATAACTATAAAGCAGAATCTTCAGCAGACAAAAATCTGATTGGAGATTTGCAGGTAAAAACAATTCAAAATGAAAAGCAAATTATCCATTTAAAAGAAAGCTTAAATGACTTAGTAAATAAGCATGATGCTGCTTTAAATGAAAATAAAACTTTAAAAACAGAGCTTGAATCAGCAATTAAAACTCTTGAAATGGTAAAAGATGAAAAAAGTGAGCTTGAATTGCAAGTAAAGTTACTCGAAATAAAAATAAGTAATTTTATAGCGGAATCAGGATCTGGAATGGAGAATTTAACTCCAAGACCAAGCTTCAGCGGCACTGAAGATTTGCACACTTTTAAAGGTTCCAGCACCAAAGAAAAGGTCGGAGAATTAATTAAGCTCCTTAAAAGCCTCAAGCTGGACAAAAAATCGTCAAGAGGTTTTCAAAGAAGAGAAACTTTAAATCCAAAGAGAAAAAATACTTTAGGCATTTCTATAAGAAAAGCTGAAAGAATGTTTTCAGTTGTTGAAAAAACTGATGATGACTTATAAAAATTATTAATTTTGCCATGCAATACTTGGTTTTAAGTTTTTTATCATTATTTTAAGAGGTCTTACTTATTTTTATTCCAGAGAAGCTATAATTTATAATATACTAGCATACTGATTTTAATAATTTTAACTGCTTTATAAAATGTTAGTATCAACTTCTGATGAGATTTGCAAGCATCCTCTAAACAGTTCTCCAGCTAAGCAGCAGTTTTCCTTCTCCAAGGCTTTGCGCTTCAAAAGTTATCAAAGTTCTCTCTGTAAAGAAGATTTCTATAGAATTCCTTCAGCATTGGACCACCGATCCACCAATTTTGGCATTGGTGAGAGATCTGATTTTACAAAGTCTCAAAGCCAGAGTCCAGCTCCTTGAGTTTACCAAATTCCTTCTACACTGAAGAAATCCGGAATAAGCTTTGGGACTTCAAGGGCATTGTGCAAAAGGGTTTTTGAGAGTCATTTAACACCTGATCCATCTGTCCCTGGGCCAGGAACTTATAAGTTTAAGCAAAAATCGCTAGGTGTAGATGCACCCAAATGAACTTTGAGGCCAAAAACTCAATCTCCTGATGCTAAAAAAGAAAAAAAGAATATCCCAGGACCTGGAACTTATGCTCCCAAATGGGATATGCCAAAAACAGGAGATTATGTTTTATCTAACTGAAACTCCACAAAGTCAAGCAGTTTTGCGCCAAGTTCTCTATCAAGATTTGGAAGCAGAAATCTAAGTGTCTCTAGCTTGCCTGGACCTGGAGCATATCAAATAAATTCTAGCATAAATGAGAATGGGGAATATTTTGTTTCAAAATTTCAGTCTTCCATGTCAAGGTCTTTCGGAAAATCTAAAAGGGCGTTAATGAGATCTAGCTCTGAATATCCTGGACCAGGAACATATAGAGCACCATCAGAGTTTGGATACTATGAAAGCAAAGTTAAGCCAAAACTAAATATGAAATTATATGAAAAAGCTAAAAAAAGTATAGCAAGTACTTCAGTGCCAAATTCAAGAAGAAGTTTAGAATATTCTCCTAGAGAAAAAGATTATTAAGTTCAAATTTTATTAAATTTTACCTAAGTCTTTTAATTTTGTATCACTTTTTTAATGAATGGTATTAATAGCATAGAATAACAATAATTTATTAATTTAACTTTATTATAATCATGATATATTGAGTGGAAAGCTATTAGCTGATAGGCCTTGTTTATTCCGCAGGAAAACAAGGTGGAAGAATTTCAGATTTTGAAATGGTTTCTTTATTTAGCGAAATTAAGAATAAAGCTGAAATTGAAGACTCTGATAGAGCTTATTTGAAGTTCATTGACTCGGATAACTGCTTTTAAAGCATGGCATTAAATAAGACTTATTGAGGTCAGATTCTTAGGTAAAATAGATATAATTACTTTTCTTCTTCGCCATAACTTGATTAATGCCTTCTACGTAATCTTCATGCATAATCTGTTCTGCTCCTCTTTTCAGTGCAAGCATACCTGCTTCTACACATACTGCCTTAAGCATGGCTCCGTTGAAATCGTCAGTGCTTCTTGACAATTCTTCGAAGTTCACATCTTCTTTATTGTAATTCATCTTTCTGCTATGGATTTGCAATATTCTGATTCTTGCTTCAAGATTTGGATGAGGGAACTCAATTTTCCTGTCCAGCCTTCCAGATCTCAATAAAGCAGGGTCAAGAATATCAGGTCTATTCGTCGCTGCAATGATTTTAATTCTATCATCACTGCTAAACCCGTCAAGCTGACTTAGTAACTCCAGCATAGTTCTTTGGACTTCTCTGCCTCCACCAGAATCTGCATCATGACGACGAGCTCCAACTGCATCAAGTTCATCTATAAAAATAATAGTAGGAGCCTTTTCCTTGGCAAGTGCAAAAGCATCTCTTATCATTTTGGCACCATCTCCGATAAACATTTGGACTAGTTGAGGACCTGCAAGTTTCAAAAAGGTCGCTTTAGTTTGAGCAGCACACGCTCTTGCCATAAGAGTTTTGCCAGTTCCAGGTGGTCCGTGCAAGAGAACACCTTTAGGAGGTCTGATTCCAATATTGTCAAACCTTTCTTTGTGGGTCATTGGTAGCACTATTGCTTCAATGAGCTCTTCAATCTGTTTATCAAGCCCGCCAATATCACCATATTCTTCTGTAGGTCTTTCGTCAAGTTCCATAGCCTTGACACGCGAATCGTACTCAGCTGGAAGAGTGTCAAGAATCAGGTAAGAGTCTTTGTTGACGCCTATCAAATCGCCAGGCTTCAAGGTGTTTACATCAACAAGACCAGGCACTGGGAGAAATACAGTTTGTCGGGTGCTGGTTTTTATGCAGACTGCCTTTTGTGAGCTTGGGTTGTGAACTTCGGTGTCGTCTTCTTCTTGAATGTCGAGAATTTCTACGACATTGCTGATCAAGTATGGGAGTTGCTTATTCAGCTTGATCTTTTCTTTGTTTTCATTGATTTGGTTCTTGATCTTGTTGGACTCTTGCTGGAATCTTTGGCTATCTCTCTTTAAAGCCCTAATGTTACTTTCAAAGATTGAAATTCTGTTCGAGATCTGCTCATTTGTTAGATCAGCAATAAGAGCTTCCACATCAGACATTTTCTTTATAATGGAACTCAAAATTCATTGTTTAAACGATTGCTAAGCAAATATAGTGATTTTAAAAGGAAAATTAAATTTCATCTTTTGCATCCTAATTAGTTATTTTTATTTAAAGAAAATCTCTGATTTATTTTTGGCATTAAATATATAATGGAAGAAGAAGAAGGCCAAAAAGTCATTTTTGTTTTAGAAGGAGCGTAAGTATTAAATAGCACCTTAGACACTGCTAAAATCAAGAAGGATGGCGAATTTGTCCTTCTCAATTCTGATGACCACACAAATTACCTTAAAAAACTTGGCGTGGACCCTGCCGAATATAGACCAGACATTACACATCAAACTTTGCTTGCTCTTTTAGACAGCCCATTAGCAAAGGCTGGAAAAGTTCAAGTCTACATCCACACTTTCAAAAATGTTTTAATCTACGTTTCCCCTCAACTAAGAATGCCCAGGACTTATAAAAGATTTGCTGGATTGATAACACAACTTCTTCATACAAGAAAAATCAAAGCTGCAGATAATGGTAAATATTTGATGAGAGTCATAAAAAATCCTACCACAGACCATTTGCCAGTTGGCTCAATAAAAATTGGGACTTCAGTAGAAAGCCAGTTAACAGATATTTTTGAGTTCGTAAAAGACCCAAGCTATCAATTTACTTCTACAGATCCTAATAAAGCTCCAAAAACTCCAGTCTTCGTCATTGGAGCCTGCGCACATGGTCATCCTGCAAAAGAAGTCGATTACATCAGCAAGGCAATTTCTATCTCAAATTACCACTTATCAGCAGCCTGTTGCGCATCAAGAATTACAAGTGCTTTTGAGGTGCTATGGGGAATAGTTTAATTTTACATATTTTCATATTTAGTGTGTTGTTATTATCATTTACTTACATCATAAAACTTTTCTTCAGTAAATTGATTTTTGCTTTCCTTTGTGTGTCCATTTCTTTAGAGACATCCTGGATATCTTTTTTCATGTTTTCTTTCATTTGATCAACAATAAGGTTCATGAAGCCTCCTTGTCCTTCAAGCTCCTTTATTTGGACTTCATAATTAAGCTTAATTTCGCTGATTTTGGAAGCTTTTTCAGAAAACGATTTTTCCATGAGGTCTTCAAGCTGTATTTCTAAATTGTCGATATGTCTGGAGTCGTCACAGCTGGGATTAAATGATAAATTTACTTCAGACATCGGATTAAGCAAATTAAGTTCCGGAGGAGAGTTTTCATTAGGAAGAATATCTATGCATGATTTATTCTGAGGAGAGTCATAAATACTTGTATCTCGAGTGGATTTGTCAAGCATAGCCTTTTTCCTTGATTTGAGTCTATGGTTCAAATCTGAGTCTTGAGATTTGAAATCTGATGAGCATTTTTGGGCGATCACCTTCGCATTGGTTTGATGAAGGTGAATTATTCGTTCTAAATTTTTGGAAAGCTTATAAGAAGGCTCTGCTAGAGATTGGTTAAGCTGCGCTGATAAATAACTTTTGTTTCTTTCTGATTCCTTTTTACGTTGTTCGATGCTGTTGTCAAATCTTTTAGGTTGTGGAGTTGAAAATGTGTGCCTTCTCTGAGTTGACTTAGCCGACTCAGTGTCTGGCATAATTGTAATGGAAATTTCGATGTTTTGATTTTCTTCTTCAGGATTAATTTTATTGTTTTCGCTTTCGTTTTCAGCTTCAGAGCCAGAGTTTTCTTCTTCTTTTATGACATACTGAATTGGTGTTTTATGAACAACGTGAATATCTTTTTTAGTTTCAGCTTCAGGAGTTCTTTCTCTAACTGGCGAAGGCGATTTCTTCATTTCAAGCTTCCTCTCTCGAGTTGGTGAAGGTGATTTACTCAAATCTTGTCTTTTGCTAGGAGAGGCACTCTCCTCTCTCATCGTAGTTATTGCTTGTGGTTTTACAAGCATTTTATGCATGCGGTCTTGAAAATCCAGATATCGTGGATCTTTATAATATTCGTAATATTCGATAATTTCTGTATACATCAGCACGAGTTCATTTATTATTTCGATGCTCCAGTCTTTTTCAAGTTCTAGTTCTTTCTCAAGAAGTCTGATTCCGAAATCTTCTGAAAGTTTTGGAGGACCTCGACTTACTCGTGAATTGGATTTGGATTTTGACATTTTCTTAAATGTTCACCAATAAGTCATTTCATAATTGATGAATTTCAGTAGGTTACATGAGAAAGGCGAACTTAACGCCAAGTTTACTTTAAAGGTAAGCTCAATGCATTATTTTGCAGAGCTAGGAGATTAATTTAAAAGTTTGTAGTTTTTATTTTTATAAAAATAAGAAAGGAGGATAATATAGTGCTTAAGGTTAAATTTATACTCAACTTAAGGTGGTATAACTGCAGCGCTATTTTTCATATGAATTAAATAATAATTTTTATACAATTCTAGAACAAGTTTGTGCAAGAGAAAGAGCTACAATTATAAGTTACGTTATATGCATATTTCTGACAATATCTATAGTCAATAATAATCAAATCGTAAAAAACAATTATGGAGATATATTTTCCTGCATGCAAAATATTTTTGAGATATTTATTCAGGAATATTTATTTGAAATTTCATTTTAGAATTCAATTAACTCTAAAAAGATTAGCATATCGCAGGATATTTTATTTATACATTAGCAAATTTATAATAATTTTGGATATACATTATATACCAAGAAAAAGGAATTCATAAAGATTTAAAATCTTCACTATATTAAAAATATCTTAGCATTTTGGAATCAAAATGCAATCATAAATTTACTATAAATTTAGAGAAATATTGACTAAATCCTTGAGATTAGTTAGAAAAAGTATCCAAGTAGTTTTCCTCCAGTGTGTCTTTTACGTGCCTCTTCATGGTCAAGGATGCCATAAGTTGTGGTCAAAACTACATATCCGAATTGTCTAGATGGCAATAAATCAGTTGCAACTTGCTCAATATCAGTGAGTGCAATATCAAATCTTGGTGAGATAACTCCGCATTTATTTAGTCTTCCAACTAAGTCTACGACAACTTTCCCAGATCTGTGGTCATCAATAACTTCGAATTCTCCGATATAGCCTTGTTTTTGCATTAAGCGAAGGAATCTTATAACCACTTTTGAGGCTGGTCTGATGAGCACTTGTCTCTTTCCTCTCTTTTCAGCGTTGATGATGCTTTTAAGGCAGTCTGCAAGCACGTTCATTCTCACCATTTTGTTTGATAAACTTTAATAACAGTGGATACATATATCAACTGGTCTTTTACATATTTTAGAAAATTTCGACTCTTGCAATTAATATTGAAACACACAGTTCTTTATTAGAAAATTAAGTTTTTTATAAAAAAATACAAATTAAAATAGCCAAAACTAATACATGAAGAGTTTCTCTACTAGGATAACTAATATTGAGCAAAATATCGCATTCTAGTATCATAATTTTCTTCTTGTCATTTAAATATGTCTTACACTCCAGCGCAAATCGCCCGCCTCAAAGAGCTAATTCACGATCACCTTGAGAAGAACAAGGTTTTCGATACAGTAAAAAATATAATCGAAGAAGAAGAGATAGTCTCAGGAGCTTTATCGCACGACAAAATTCTTGAAGTATTAGGAAATCAGGGCGTTCTAGGAGATGTCTTAGCCCATGTAGAGCAGCTTCCAGAATCTGAAGACCTCCCAGGTATCGATCGATCTAAAAAGTACCTTCTCTTTAAACTGCAATATGGAAAAGCATTTATTGATTTCTTGTCTCCAGAGAGTTCAAAGAGCAATCTCCAAATCCACATTTCCTTTTTACAGCAGAGATTTTCATCGAAAAGTATTCCATGCTCAGCAGAGCCCCTTTTTGATGACAGTTTCTTACTTAATCTGTCACCCCCTGACTATGGAGCTGTTGACTTTGCAGCACTGCTGAAGCTAAGAGCCCCAATTCATATTGTAGTTATCAAAGAAACTAATGGAAGAAAAGAAATTGTTGCAAGCAAAAATATTGAGTGGAGGCTGATGCTTTGCACTCCTATGCTCTCCTTTCCCATTGAATTGACTGGGCTTGGCACAAGAGCAAAAATGCCAATTGGCGTTATTTATGTGCAAATGGATTTAATGCCAAGAATCAAAAGAGGAGATTTATTAACTGATAGAGTAGTTAACGAGCAACTTAATTTAGAAGCGAAGTATGAAAGAGAAGTAGCGCACAGCTATTTTGAGCACTCAAATGAGTGGTGAAGAGATTATAAACAAATCAGGCCAACACATGAAAAAAGATTAGTCAAAATTTATGCAGAAATTGAAGATGGCAGCTGAAAGCCAGTCTCATCACTGGTGCAGCCATTTAAAACCAACAGACTTATTGATTCGCCATTGCATGCAGCCAGGTTTGTAAGCTTAATTCCTTTTGAAAGAGATGAAGCTCCAGGGGGGGTTAGGAATGAAATATGGAACAGTATGCACACCTTTCTTGTTAAAGGGTATGGAGACTGTGAAGATCATGCTGTATTATTAGCAGGACTATTGCTTGGGTTTGGATTAGATGCTTATGTTTGTATAGGAAGCAGTGGAGAGGGGCCACATGCATGGGTTATCACATTAGGCGATCGAATCACGTTTTGGGAAAGTTTAACAGGGCAACGCTTTTATAGTGATGATCCAAGAATCCATAGATATTATAGAAAAATTGGATGCGTTTTTAATCACAAATCATTTTATGGAAATATTCAAGTTGATGATATTGTTGCAAACACAAACTGGGATTTGCAAAATGAGTCTTTATGGAAACCAATTGCACCAGATATTCTGCAATCTTTAATTGGCTCAGCTAAATATTTACCTTTGCTATCACCAATTCTGAATCCCCAGGAAGAAGAAATAAACATTGAAAATGAATTGAGAGAAATGATAGTTGCCTACAGAGAAAGGATGGACTTATTGACACACTGAGATGAAGATTTAAGCTATTTGCTGCAGCCTGCACTTGTAAATTATGAGATGGATAGGATAGGATCTGTGACATTTGGAAATGAAGAATTTCAGCAGAGTATCAAAAGACATGTTCCTGAAGGGCATACTTTCAAAGCCTTTCCAACTCAATTTCAGCAAAGACGAGTTAATGATATTATGGGGAGTATCACAAAAGCAAGTGTAGCTCAAGATATCTTACAAACAAGAGGTGATACAGTAAGGTTTGCGTTAAGAGTTAAGCTGGTAGCATATCCTGAAGAACGGTGTGCTGTTTGGGTTATGATTGCAGTTCGTTACCGTTCTGTTGTTTAAAGAGAGTTACGTTTTAAATTAATTTCTTTGGCATCAACAATTGAATTAATAAGAAAGCTAATAATAGTTGAGATCTATTTACATTTTATTTTATTTGTTGCTTTTTAGATCATCCTATATTTATTTTAGATAAATATTTCAGTTGCAGTCGTATAGCTGCTATGATTGAAGATGCATCGATGATACTCCGCTTGCTTTAGATGTCGAAAATCGATCAAAAGATGCTTGCCCGGGAGCCAATAGTTCAGGTAAACTCTGTACACGAAGCCTATGATTTTTATCTATTGTACTAGAAGACTCTGTTAGTCCAGGATGATATATACCGCCTGATTGAAAGGATTCTCCTGCAACAGAATTTTCTTTGGAGCTTTCTTTAAGCAAAACTCCATCGGAATTTTGAATTCACTCATGCGTCAATGCTTCTTCCGCTGAAAATCTCACCTTTGGATCTCTATTTAATAGTTTTTGTACAAAATCCAAAGCTTGGGGAGAAAATTTTTTTCAATGTTCACCTTCAAAATCAATTGGCGCCTTTAAAGTCATGTCTATTAGGTCTTGCTTTTCTGGATGGTCTATAGGCAGTCTATGATGAAGTAATAAATAAGTTATTACCCCAACGCTTCATAAATCAACTTTATTGTCATAGCCCTTCTTTGCTAAAACTTCAGGAGCTGCGTATCCTAAAGTTCCACATGTTAAAGTTTGTAGTGATCCAGGCATTGCTAGCTGAGAAAGCCCAAAATCCGCTAATTTAATTTTGGGGATTTCTGAATTATCAACCAACAAAATGTTTTCTGGCTTGATATCTCTGTGAATAATTCCAACATCGTGCAAATATCGAACGACTTCAAGCAGCTGTTTTATGACTTGACTGACTGCGTACTCAGAAAAATACTTTTTATTTACAATCCTTTGGTACAGCTCTCCTCCGCGCACTTGCTCCATTACAATAAGCATGTGCTTTTTAGTGTCAAAAACTTCTTTTAATTGAATAACTCCAGGATGATCCAATAATCTCATAATAGCGATTTCGCTTCGAAGCATTTCTGCTTCATTATGAGTAAGTCGGGCTTTTGTGATAATTTTTACTGCATATTTTTGGTTGGTGGAATGCTCTATTACAATATGAACATCAGAAAATCTGCCATGGCCAATTTTCTCTTTAAGTTCATAATATTCTTTAAACTTCCTTGTTTTGGCTGCAATTTCTAATAGCTTAATCCATTCATCTCTTTCTTCGCGAGAATCAAACCATAAATTTATTTCATTATATGAGCTGGATTCATGAGATATTGAAATTCCAAATTTCTTAGAAATATAGTAATCTCCAATGATATCTACATAGCATCCATCCATAAAAATGACTCCTGAAGGCATCTTGTCTTCACGATGGTCATGGATTAAAAGCAAACTTTTCTTTAACGCTGCGAATTTCTTTTCAAAATACCCAGTTTCTTTGGATTTTTGATATACGAAGCCAGAAAAATCACATGCGTTAATTGATGGAAATTTATCAAGTCGAAAGTCTGCAAAGGTTTGTGCAGATACAACTCCACCAATTGTTTTGCATCTTTTTCTTTCTTTTCTATCTCTTACAACTATTTGGTCTGGCTGCACTCCAAGCCAAATGTCTTCTTTATAAGATGCTCTGAAAACTTCAAATATTTTTGGATGTTGGGTCAAGAAATTTTTGAAGTCGATAAAAGTTAAAGTACTTTTATTTCCAAATGTATCTAAAATGTGAGCAGCAATTAACTGCACCCTTCTTTCTTGAAATTGTGTTCCTATATTTTTTTCCTTATTTTCTGGATATTCTTCATCAGGAAAAACAGAAGTCGTTCTTCTTTTTTCTAATTTTCTGATTGGACTTTTTGAGGGTCCTAATTGAATAAATAAATCATGCTCGCTAGAAATGTCAGTTGTAGACGTTGGCTGAGGAAGCAAATCAGCTGTTTCTTTATAAGAGTTATGAATCTGAGTAAGAAATACGATAGTAACTAATTCATTTTTGTCAATTACACCATCCTCTTTTAAATCATATAAATCAAAAATAATTTTGTATTTTTGGTCGAGTGTGCCTTTACTAAATGAGGCAAATCCTCATAAAAAATCTTCAAAACTTATTGATCCTTGCTTATTTATGTCAAATTTTTGAAATAATCTTTCTCCAAGCAAACCCTGCTTATAGGTTACAGGCAACGAAAAAAATTGAATGAAAGTGTTTTTATCGATAGCTTCTTCATCACTTGTTTTTCGTGATAAATCTTTATATAGATCTTTTAATATCCTTAGCTCATCTTTTGTAACTGAGTAACTTTTACATTTAATAAGCACTTTTTTGATTTTTGGAGAAGCTCGTGCAGACTGATGAGTTATTGGAATTGGGGTTATAACCTTAGCTTTGCAAGCACAAATACCCATTATTTATATTTATACTAGTCCATTAACTTAAAGCATTAAAATTCTTACTATTTCAATATCAGAAATGTTTTGAGATAGATTGATATCAGCATTCATATATGTATTAGAAAAAAAATTTTTGATTCACAGATTTCCCTATGATAAAGGAAATAAAAATTAAAGATTGCTTGGTAAAAAGTACTTTAAATTGGTAGTAAGGAAATACATGAAACGGTTTCAGCCAGCGTATTGGTTCTTTGAGCTAAATTTTATAGGAGATATTTAAGGAGGCAGATAAAGGCTAAGAGCGAGAGGGCAATGCTAGAGAAATGTTAAATACCATATGCAGTTTTAAATCAATAAATCCAAAAATTACGGTTCAATTATAGGAGATTCTTTGCAGGAACTGAATTAGCTGAGTCTTAACAAAAATTGGATATATGAAAATAAAAAGTGGATGAAAAATAAAACTGGATAAATTCTTAAACAAAATTCACCTTAAAATAGAACGATTTATTTCTAATATTTTAGATTTAACTATTATAAGTCTGAAAAATTGTTATAAAGATAATAAAAATTTAATTTAGGGAAAACTTTTTCTAGGCTCAAAATAAAACTTTTGTGCCCTAAATAATCCGAAGACTATTCCTAACGATTAATTTTATATTTTTAAATCTGTAAAGTATATATTCGAAATAATTGCATAATCAAATAATTATTTCATTAAAGGAAAATAAAATAATCATTTAATTACTAATTATTTTCCCTCTCAATAATATACTGTGCAGTGATGTTGAATACCCAGAAAAAAGCCTTCCAACTTTTTAAAGAATTTGACTTAGATAAACAAAATTGTAATATGGTTGAAAAATATTCAGCTTTTAAAGAAAGCAATTTGATTAATCGTTTAACAGCCAGCCCTGAAAATAGAAATCGTGGCAGAAAGCCTCCAACGTGCCCTCCAACAAATCAAAACAAGCCAGATAACGATGAGCTATTTATGAATTTAAATAATACTCCAAAGATATCAATTCATGTCAGTTCAGGCATTGAGGATATTTTATCTTTCACATCTTTTACTTCAAAATCAAAAACTCCCAAGCCCATTCAAAAAGAAAGATCTTTAAGTAAGGGTGAAATCGCAGCTGAAGCACTATTTAAGAGAGCTGAAACTATGACACAGAAGAAAAACAAGATGGCTGAAAATTATTTATCCCAAACTTGCACATTTAAACCTCAAATTGACCAAAAATCAATAAACATTGTAAAAAAAGCTTTACAAGAAGGAAGGAACCTAAAAAATATTACAAAAGAGAAAAAAAGAGAAGAATCATTAGAGAGAAAAAGATACGAGTCATTAGAGAGAAAACAAGCAAATGGAAAACTTGCATTGAAAGGATTTCTTGAAAGAAATTATAATCGTAAAATCGACCAATTAAAAGAAAAAACTGCTTATACGCCTCCGCCACCGAAAGATGGTTTTGAAGAATGTACATTTACGCCGAAGATAAACCAAGCATCAGCAGAAATGGTAAGATCAATAGATTTGTATCAAAAAGCATTACTATCACAAAGAAAAATGAATGAAAAAAGAGAAGACCAAAAACTAAAGGCAAGGGAAGAAGAAATGGAACCATGCACATTTCATCCTGAATTATTCAAGCCTTTAATTATGTCTCCTAAACGAAGTGTAACACCAAGATCTTCAACTCCAAAACGATATTCAGAAACAAATAGCCCTAGATTCAGTACTAATATAGAGTTTTAGAAATGAATAATAATTCGGAGATTTTGTAATTTTGATTTAAGTCTAAAAACATATTATTTATTTAAATATTTTCAAAATAAATCCCCCTTATATAATACATGACTGAGAAAAGAATTAAACTTAAATACAATGACGAAACTTACTGTATAGGAGTTGCCCCTCACTCATTAGAAGAACTTAACAAATTTGCAAGATCAGCGATACCTTCTCTTCAATCAATAAGCCATTTAACATTTTACTATAGCGACCAAGATGGAGATAACATAATCCTAACAACAGCAGAAGGCTTAATTGAAGCTCTTGAACATCATAATCCTCTTAAACTTTCTATAAAAAGTGGAACAAAAATAAGACTGCGAGAGCAGCAAAAATTGAGCGATCCATCATTTCACATAAGAAGCTGTTATAATTGCTTAAAAGCTGTGTTCAGCATTATTGTTTCAAATAGAGTGGTAGGACTTGGCATTGTTACTAACAATAGATTAGCCCTCACAACTTCTAAAGTTCTGCCAACCCCAGAAGTTGCAAAAAATGCTTATGCAATGTTTGATAAGCAAGGCTTCCAATTTGATTTTGACCCTTCTCAACTTTGGGCATGCACAAATGACATCACATTAGTCAGCTTTCTAGCTCCTTATTCTTTATCAGATTTTCAGCCTATTGGGATTTCGCCTTTTCTTACACCCAAAGATGGTGATAAAGTATATACGCTAGATTTACCAAAAGAAAATGACCCAAAATCAGGCATCAAGGTTTTAGAGCTAAAAGAAGTCGTTGGGCCAAAATTATTTTATGATTCAAGAAGTCCTTGTGGGCCAAGCGGAAGCCCTGTTTTTGACTCAGAATGAAGATTGATTGGAATACAGACATCTCAGTGCGATTTAAGGAATGAAGCAGTTAGATGCTCAGAGCTCTACGATATGTTTAGACTCCTCCCAAGAACTACAATTCTCAGTGAATTTTTACAGCAAATTCAACCACAAAGACCTCCTCAAGAAGCAGAGATTTATCAAAATCTGCTTGAAAATACTCCATTAGTGCTAGACTCAGTATATGGAGTTGTAGCAAGCAAAGACAACTTTATACACTTCCAAACAAGCACAAAGCAAACAAACTTTATCCCTTTAGAAGAAAAACTGGGAGATGGGTTTTCTATATGCCCACTGCCATTTGGAGCCTGCATATCAGGTGGAAAAGCAGCACCGAGAAGAGCATGGATCTACTTTTTAGACTCAGAAGTCAATTTTTTCAGAATTGATACTCCAGCTCCATTTTACACCCATTCCTCCATCTATTTAGATGATGGATTTATCTATTTCATAGGAGGAAGAAATGATAATATCGTGCAAAGAGAGTGCCATAGATTTAATGTAAAAGAGAGAAGTTGGGATAAAATTGACAGTCTTAGGGCTGGAAGAAGCTATCCTTCGCTTTGCGAAATGAACAGAACTCTTTACGTTTTTGGAGGAGCTGACCAAGTGCACAATGAATTAAATTCAATTGAGAAATTAGAGAGGAATAGGTGAGTGATACTGGACATTATGATGCCAACTGGGCTACATGGAGTTTGTGCTTTGCCTGTAGATGGAGCAAGAGTGCTGATTTGTGGAGGGAAGTTTGAAAGAACGAAGTCTAATATGAAGCTGTATAGGCTAGATCTTTCTAGGGCAACTTTCTCAGTACTAACTGCTGGATCGAAATTAGGGATCATGAGCTGCTGCTATCCAAGTTTCCAAAGGGACAACATCTATGTTTATAATCAGAATGGAGAGCTCATAGAATATGTGAGCCAAACTGGTGAGCTGAAAAAATATAAAAAACCTATAATATTTGATATTTAATCTGTTATTTACACTAAAAAGTTAATTAGAATCTAGAAATCATTTATGGTGTAAAAACTAGCAAATAAATGAGCAAATAAGTTTGAGATTTTACCTTCCTTCAATAAATAAATTAGGTGAGTTATAGTATTTTATTTAAATGACTTTCATATTTTTGATGAGAAATTTGTTAGGTTACCTCTATTCCATGTTGAATTAATATAAAAAGAGCAAGCAAGTGTCATGGGCATAAAAACGATTGCTTTAAGCATGCTTATACTAAGCACATGTTTATGCTTCGGAAACGAAGAACTTCTTGGAGATACAGATGGAGCCTGGTCTCTTCTAGGATTCAATGGCTATGCCGGAGAAGTCTTGATCAATCCTGTCACAGGCTCATCATATTTTTATTGGCTCTTTGAAGCAGTGAACGGAAATATCCTCACAGACAAGCGTCCAATTGTTATATGGCTTCAAGGCGGGCCTGGCTGTTCTGGGGAGACTGGAATACTGTTTGAAAACATTGGCCCATTTTATATTAGTAACAGTACCCAACCAACTATCAACCCATATGCATGGAACTCTGAATACCACGTCATGTCAATTGATTTCCCTCTTGGGGCTGGATTTTCTTACCACAAGGCTCATTACGACATGAAAAACACCACAGCTCAAGCTACTGCACAGCTTTACAATCTCCTTGTCAAGTTGAGCTTAAAATACCCTACTTGGTTCAATAGAGATTTGTATTTCTTTGGGGAAAGCTATGCTGGACATTGGATTCCTGGAATTGCTTATACAATATTGATGAACAACAAGGTGCCAGGCATACAAACAGTTTTCAACCTAAAAGGGGTTGGGATGGGAGATCCATGGACTGAAGCTTACACACAGCTGCAATCATACGGTTCATATTCGTACCAAAGAGGGCTTATTGATATGGAAGAGCTGTCAATTATAAACACCCTCCAACAACAAGTGTTGACTGAAATGGCTAACCAAGAATGGGACCAAGCAAACAATGACTTGAACTCAGTCACTGACTTAATTGTGACCTATGCTGGAGGAATTAATGTTTACGACATAAGAAGTTACGAAACCAATTACAACTTAGGCCAAATCCCAACATGGCTTAGTCTAAACTCCACGAAGAATTTGCTGCATGTACCTTTAAATATAGACTGGGACCAATGTAGCGGTGCAGTCAATGATGGGTATAATTTTGACACTTTAGACAGCATGAGCAAGTATTTACCTCTAATGCTGGAAAATATTAAAGTTATGGTCTACAATGGTGCCGATGACTTAATCTGCGAATCCGTCGGAACTCTGCAAATGCTTGATGCTGTAAATTGGCCAGGAATTGGTCAGTTTATTAACTCACCCAGGAAAATTTGGAGAGTCAATGGGCAAATTGCAGGGTATGCTAATTCCTTTGGAAACTTGAGCTTTGTTATAGTGCTACGAGCAGGACATATGGTCCCTCACGATCAGCCCCAAAACGGGCGTGATTTGGTTTACAGATTCATCAACAATGAAGGCTGGCAATAACTAAAGTCTTTTTATTACCTGAAATTGAATTAATTAGTCTCTTTCAGTTTAGCGACAATGTTTCTTCTCTTTTCTAATTCTTCATCGCTCACTACAGGTGGAAGATGAGAATCTTTCTTCTGGCTGTAGTCTGAGCCTCCATTATCCAGGTATTGCTTGAACTCGCTTTCTCTTTCTTGTTTCTTTCTAGCAAGAAGCAAGTCTCTCTGCTTTTTGAGCCTGGCTTGTCTTTGTGCAAGACTTTCTACCCCTGCTTCATGGCTTTCTGCTGACAGTGATTCATTCTTCTTTAGAATTTCATTGGCAGTATCTTCAAGGTGTTTTGACTCTTCTTTTTGAGCAGATACATCATATCCTGACCTGAAATCTTGCAGATTGACTTCACCTTTCTTGCGCAGAGGGCCTAAAGCAACTTCTTTTCGTTTCATTTCTTCTTCGTGCTGCTTCACTTCCTCCATGACCTTTTTTCTTGCAATTTCTTCTTTTCTCCTCCTATCTTCATTCTTTTCTTCTTCTCTTCTTCTGGCTTCTTCTTCCTCTTTTCTCCTTATTTCAGCCTCCCTTCTCTGCTTTTCTTCGTATTCTTTCCTTTTCCCTTCTTCCATCTGCTTCACTTTATTTTCCTCAACTCTCCTCAAATTCTCAATGATTTTTCTCTCTTCTTCTTCTTTTTGGTGTTTTTCACTTAGCTGAGCTTTGTAGATTTCTTCACTTTCTCTAATGGCTCTTTCTAACTCTTCTTGTTCTTCCCTTTCTCTTTGTTTGCGTTCTTCTTCGAGAGCGATTGATAAGGCAACAGCGGCTTCGATTTCAGCTTCATCTGATTCTGCTTTGACTTCATTGAACTCTTGCTCGGTGGCAAAGCCTTCTTGCTGCAACATTTCCATAGCTTCCACTTCAAGTTCTTTATTTCGCTTGATCATAAGCTTTTTAAAGCTTAAGAAATTGTCGCAAGCCAAGATCTGTTCGAAGATTCTATGGTGCATCCTGTTTTTTAGTCCTTTTTCGCACACTTTTAATAGAAGATTGGCAGTCACTCCAATTTCTTCGAGGAGGTTTTCAAGCAAGTTATCAATCATGTCTTTAAATTGCTATGATAGAAATTACATTGTGGATTTCAGTGTAAATAAACTTGTTTTCTTCTTCGTTATCGAATATAATGCAATGCTCGTCAATAAATGACATGATGGGGATTCTCCATCCAGGTGACTTGAGGAATTGGACAATATAATCATATAGCCATTCAATTGAAGTGTCACCTTCTTCCATTTTTATAACTTAATTTCCTTATTATTTTATGATTCATTAAATACTTTTAGGCAGGGATTCTGTAGCCTATAAATTTAGTTATTGTTTTAATTGCGAGTAAGATTCAACAAATCAGCTGCTTTGAATTTTTCAGTGCTGATTTCCCCTCTCATTATAAACTGGGTGTCATTTTCAACGTTTCTATTTATCAATTGCACTTCAGTTTTGTCTCCAAGTGAATTAAAACGCCGCTCTTCATATGACACTTTTTCAATTATTACTGATCTTGCAATAAGTAAAAATGAAACGCTGACTATTGTGATAAACACCAGAATAGCCAATGAAAATTTTGGGCCATCTTCTGCACATATAGTAATATTAACATTATCTGAATTATGGCAATCTCCATTATATGTAACTTCTGTCACACTAAGCCATGTGACTATAGCAATAAAATGCCCCATCCAAGCCATCGCACAGAAAAATAAAGAGCTGATCAAATAGTCTTTTTTCAGAAGGAAAAGAAGCAGAATAATACTCCAAATTGTTGTGCAGCTAATTGATAAGCTTTCAAAAATGATATAGCTGCTTCCTCCAATATACAAACTTTTTCAGAATTTGCATGTTTTATGTGTGCACAAATAATAAAGATCAATAAAGCGAGCATGGTTTGATTCTTTTGAAGTTTCAGTGGTTTCCAGTAGTTTGCCTTTAAAGTCTCTGCTAATATCACTGCTAGAAGAACTGAAAGACGACCAATTAGGTATAAATAAAGTTGCTATCATGCACCCAATTGCAATTGCATTGAGACATAAAAAGGTGTAGAAAATCAGCCTATGATTTATCGTGCATACCTTAATTTTATAGTCCATATTTTTATTTTTGAAATTGTTAAATCCATCTTTATATATGAATCTTTTATGTCTCATTTTCATAGAAAGAGTTATTTCTTTAGACGGATTTCTATCAGTATTTACTGTATTATTTTTATATCTTATTTTTAATTTTTGCAAATAGTTTATAATATTTTTATGTATTATAAATTTTTTACCTCAGCCAAAGTCTATGAGAAAGTAAACCTTTATATAATATATATTAGCCTTATGGGCCGAGAAGAGATTTCGGAAAACCAAATAAAAGACTCTAAGCATCCAGTGGCTATTGAAGTAATGCATGAGAAGTTTAGAAAGGCAAGAAATAATTATCAGGATTCAGAATAGTGAGTTTTTAATTAATTCTTAAAATTAGCGAAATTTATATAAAAAGATTATAATATTTGCATTTACGGAAAAAAGAGATATAAAGGTTTTTTAAATAATTAGTAAAAGAATAATTTATAAGGATTCAAGATGGTAGATCATAATAAATTAAACATTAGGTTTATTCTTTAAAACATCTTTGAGTAAAGGTTGCAAAGAGCGATACTCTAAATAGATCACGCCTGCTGTTATTTGATTATTATACATTCAAATGCATCAATCATATCTAATATAAAAGAAGAAAAGTACCTTTAATCACGAAGATCATCAAATGCTAATCAAAATTAAAGTCTTAGGTAAATAGGAGAGTCTAAAGATATATTCAAAACATTGCTATGAAGTTTTTGATGCAACTGAGTTAAAAATTACTGAAGCAAGACTAATGTTTTTCAAATCAGATTTTAAGAGAATGAATATTCTAGCCAGAGTATCCTTTAATCAAATAAATAGAAGTTTAAAATTGAATGCAATTTATCGAAAATATCTGAAATAGTTTACTTTGAGAGCTTAATTTCCAGATTTTCTTTGAAAATGCATTAATCATTTAATCTTTATGAATAAACCTATAATTTATATATCTTTATTACGCCCTTAGGCCTAGGAGAAATCCGATCTTTCAATCCCTGTCTAAAAGCATCCATGTAATGGTCGCGGCCCGGGATTTCTTTCTGACTCTGAACTGGCTTAAGATTAACAACCTCAGATTTTAAGTAAGTTAGCTTTCCCCTTTTCATTACTTCACTCGAATTAGGAGGATATGATTTGTACTTTACGAGATCTGGATCATTTGGTATAGGATAGAGTTTGTTAGGCATTTTCCATTGGGATAAAGGTTTGATAAATGAATTAACTCTCACCATATTATATTTATCACGAACTAATAGAGAAAATCTGTCAAAAGCTTAATAAGCAATTTTAATTAGCTAAAATTCGAAAGATTAAATCAGCCATTCTTAATTTTTATATATCCACTATAATTTTTAAATAGTCGAATTTTAAATTGATTATCATTGTTTTAAGTAACAGAGTTATCATAAGCAAAATAATTATTAATCAATAAATTTAATTTATAAGCTAAAATTAATTGTTCATTTTTTAAAATATTCATAATTAAATCATCTTTCTATATCTAAGTTACGTAATTAAGATTTTAAAAGTGCTTTGAACTTGCAGAACTAAAATTTCTCTGGATTTCAATCTCAATTAGGATTATTTTTTAATTTATAATGCTAAATTAATTATCCAATTTTAGAAATATTCATAATTAAACTATCTTTCTATATCGAAGATATTTTGTTAATTGTTTTAAAAGTGCTTTGAACTTGTAGAACTAAATTATATCTAGATACCAATTTCAATTCAATTCAAATTAAATTTTAATTATAATCTATCTATAACTAAAGTTAAATATTTTATTTCTAACAAAAAAATGGCTAAAATGAGCATATTTACTTATTATTTATAAGAATATGATTAAGTCATTATATTAATCACATTTAACTAGTATTATTTTTTTCTTTATCTAGAAAAGGAATTAAAATATCAGCTTCTACTTTTATTTTATTAATATTTTTATCCAGTCTAATGAGTAAAATAATTCAGCAAATCCCAAGTAATGCAGATAATATAAAAAATAACAAAGAATCCATTGGATAACAAAGCCCATTATTTAATGACCATCCAAAATATGGTTCCTTTTAAGTTGACTCTAAAAATCTGAGAAAACTAATGACGCTTTGAGAACTTTATTGCTTTACTAAAAAGCTGGGCTCAAGAAAATTATTAATTCCTATAGTAATAGCTGGAAATGTACATGACTGAAAAATTACAATTGATATGAAGATAGAAACAGCTATTATTCATAGTGCAATTACATAAATGCTTGGTAAAATAATAAAAAATGGGATTAGGATTATCCGAGCTATCTTCAACTTTGACAAATCCTAAAATAATTGCAAGCCCAAAGCACTACAAAAAATTGTGAAATTATTATTGAACCTACTCCAAACAATTAACTACTCCAGCATTTGATACATCATCTCACCCTAGTCCTCCGATACTTTTTAAAGCTCTTTTCAAAATTTAAAACCTTCAGAAAAACTTGTAAATAATAATCCAGCTATTGCATAAATTATAGCATATTAAAAATGTTTAGGCAAAATATTATTTTTATTGTTTTACCTTGTACATAATACCCAGGAATCAGCGCGATTACAGAAATAATTGAGTAGCAAGCATTGGCAAGAAATAAGAATGATCTGGGAAAATACATCAGAAGAAAAGGCACTTGGAATTTTTTAAGAATTTCTTGGAAAGCTGCTGCCTATAGAACACCCAATTAATTCCAACTCCTCAATAAAATTCCTATACAACTAAATAATTTGGGAGAATTTGCTACATCAGTAATTCCTGTATCATGTGCTCGAATAATTCCATATTCCCATTAGCAAGGCCATTAAGACATCTAAAAATTATTGCTCATTGGTATTTAGGAGCCATTCCAAAAGCGAAGAAGTAATTATATTTCCTAGCAATCCTACGCAATTGCATGTCTTTTTACAAATTCTATCAGAAATTTAGTCTTTAAATAAAATCTACCAAGTCGGACACGAATAAATTGAGCTAAATTAAAGCATGATACCACTAAGTCTGAATGGAATGGATATTGGCAGTAGAGTTGGCAATTTTTTAGTTTCTTCCATTTAACTAAAAAGTATTTTATAAATTTAGCTTAAAATTTGACTAGTTCGAGTTTTAATAATACAAGGATACCCTAAACAGCTTTAAATTAACAATTTTTTTATTCTTATAATTATTAAAAATGTATAACTTATAAGGTAATACCATAAAATCATATATCATTTTTTTCAATTAAAAATAAGTTAATTTAAGCTTTGCATTCAAATTATTAATATAATTTTTAAAGATTTTTCGTAAAAATCTATTTTATTAAATACTTATTAATTTTAATATTATTTTTATCCGCATATCTTTAATCAACGACATAAAATGCTAAATAAGACATTATGGAGATCAAGAGCCACATGGAAAAATATTGAATTAGGACCTAGTGAGCCAACTTCTTATATACTGGAAGCGTTCAGTAAAGATCCTAGTCACCTAAAAGTAAATTTAGCAATTGACTCTTATCGAGATGAAAACTTGAAGCCATGAATACTTCCTTCAGTTCGGAGAGCAGAAGAGCTAATTATAAATTCAGACCACGATTATACCCCAGCGGAAGGCTTTCCTGAATTTATTAAGGCAGCAACACTACTAGCTTATGGGTCTTATTCAGATATTAACGAAGGAAGGATTGCAAGCATCCAAGCCTTATCAGGAACTGGAGCTTTACGAATGGGAATGGCGTTTTTACATCAACATTTCCCTCACAGCAAGACTGTGTATTTTCCCAAACCGACAATAGAAAACCATAAAATAATAGCAAGGGATTCCGGGCTTGAGGTAAAAGATTATACATATTATGACCAGAATAATAAAATTGTTGATATTTCAAATTTATTATTTGAAATTGATGCTGCTCCAAACAATTCCATTATTATTTTCCATGCATCAGCCCACAATCCAACTGGCACTGATCCCACCACATCCCAATGGGCAGAAATTCATGAAGTTGTGGCTAGAAAAGGACATTTGCCCTTTTTTTATATAGCCAATCAAGGGTTCGCAAGTGGAAATCCTGATGACGATGCTTACCCTGTTAGATATTTTCTCCAAAAAAATACTCAAATTTTAATTGCCCAAAGTTTTGCGAGAAACTTTGGATTATATGGAGATAGGGTAGGCTTATTTTCAGCTATTTGTGAAAACAAAACAGAATGCGAAAATGTGATGTCTCAGTTTAAAACTCTAGAAAAACATTTTTTAGGGATGCCTCCTAAGCATGGAAGTGAAATTGTGAGTAAAATTTTAAATAATGAAGAGCTAAACAAGCAATGAAGGAAGGACTTGTTGGAAATGTTTATGAGAATTACGGAAAACAGAAGCAAATTGGTAAATAAGTTGATTGATAAAGGATCCGTTCATGATTGAAATCATATTAGAGATCAAGTTGGGATGTATGCGTATACTGGAATGAGCCCACATCAGTGTCATGCATTGATGAATTTTAAGCACATTTACTTATTTTATAATGGGAAAATGTCCCTTTCTGGTCTTAATGACCAAAATTTGGATTATGTGGCCGAGTCAATTGAGGAAATGACAAGGTACGCTCCAAAATATAAATATTCATAATATATTTATGTCTTTATGACAGATATATAGAGCTCTATTTTTTATTTTTGTCTTTGATAAAGTAACAGCTTTTTCACATGCTAGTCCTAGACTTTCATATAGAATTCATTCAATGTCAAGTGAGGCATAAAAATTATTGTAACTAACTATAATTAGAATGTAATTTTTGAAGTAAATAAATTAAGATTATTTTAAAGTGCTGTATAATCGCTATCCATTAAACTTACTTTCGAACTAGGGATGATCGTCGGCAAAATTTTTAGTTTCATCAGCAACTTTTTTTCTTCATATAAGAAAGGGATATAATAAAACAAATATAAACTCATAAGCAATGAAGAATAGCCAATAGTCACATATATAATCAAACTTAATTGATTGTTAATAACGTCTTTAGAATCATGATCTGCCATTCCAAATTCATAAATAAGCTCTTCTTCTATGTTCCATATATTTTCCTTGAAGCTTGATGAATCTAAAATGTTATATAGATCAGTTTGATTTAAATAATATAATGAGTTATAAATACCCCCAAAGCATGAAGAATAGGCACCATATTTTAATCTCTTTATATTCGTATCAATCTCTTCAAATAGCCTAGCCTTTAAAGCATCAGATATTAGTTCCATATATTCAGTTTTTCTAAGTTCATTTAAACTATCTTGAAATATTTTTATTTCATCGTTTAATAAACTTCTCTCGCTGTTTATATTAATTTTATCCCAAAACTGAAGCAAAAATGGATCAAGCTCGCCATAGCTTGCAATATTTATACGCAAAATGCTTGTTTCTCTTATTATAAAATTTTGAAGTAACTTTGGGCGCATTGATATATATTGGTTGCAGTCCTTATATAAGTAAAATTCAACTAAAAAATAATATGATGCAGAAATAATGAAAAAAACAAGCAGCTTTCTTATGTATCTTCAATATATACGTGGGAGAATTATAGAATTAAAGTCAGAATTTTTAGTAGATGAATAATCTTTTTCATAATCAAGTCCGTGAACTGTTGAAAGTCTTTCTATAAGAGCCCTTTTTAATTCTAAATATGACACATGGGAGCTGCTTTTTATACACTGCCAAAATTTATTTATTCCTTTATTGATATAAACAATATAGCCACTCAAAGCTGCTTGAAATAGTGCCAAAATAACTATTCCTGTATTTAAAAGTATAATAATATTTTCTTCTGTTGATTTGATCCTTTCGATTTCGCAATCAACCAATAGATGTGTTGATTTCTTTGTGTATTCATATAGATATCCCAAACTATTAAATAGAATAAAATTCAAATCATTATTAACAAATCTGTTATCTTGAATGCCTTCCATAAAATTAATGCACTAAATTATTATTACATGATTGATGAAGAGCTGAACTGCATTATAGAGGTTTTCTTTAATAATTAGATCATCATTGCTGACGTCTCATATAGGAATTTCTGAACTGAGAATAATTGAAGATGCAGAACAATACCGTCAGCTGCTTAAATCGCTAAGCATAGAATTTTCGATGCTAATAAGATCTTCTATTGTATTGCGAAAAAGGGTTATATCACTTTCAGAAGGTTTATTAGATAGAGAAACTACTTTTTGCAATTCGATAGCTTTATTTGCTGCGCTACTTAGTGAATATAAAAGTGTGCCTAAGTGGGAAAAGGTATCAATAGTACTAGTTTGAATAATATCGTTGTACATATAAATAACTATTGCTAAATTTGTGCATATAACTGCGATGATCTATATAGAAAGTACTGAAAATAATAAAATTCAAGTAAAAATTGTGAGCTTCTTGACTGAGTGATGAAGAATATTATAGCCAGATACTGCTTAAAAGATACTTTTGCTGTTATAAGTGGAAGTTAAGCTTTCATGGGGATTTGAAGTTGACTGTGACTTTGAGCTAATCATTGCTTTATTTTCTTCAAAAGCTGAGGTATTCTGAATGTTTGTATTAACTATGTCATCTCCTGTAAAGTTTATTGTGGCTGTATTATCAGTGCTTATGAATTTCACTCTTTCATGAGAAATCCTTAATACTATAGCGCCATTTTCTTCTGCATTTAAGGATTCAATCTCGCTATTTTTGCAAACTTTACCAAAAAACTCTATTTGTTCAGCCTCATGACCTTCTTTTCATAAATTAATTTCTTTAGGATCATGAATAACAGCTAAGATGTGAATTTGAGTTGTCCTGAGCTTTCTTATTAAATGAACAAGTAAGATTTCTTTCCCTGTATAAGTGACTTTCAATGGAGAGCACGGCTCCATAATTGAGATATCAAAGTTTGGGATCAGGTCAGACAAATACTTATTTCTAATATTATTCTCTTTATGCCCTATATAAAGAGGAAAATGCAGAGAATAGTTATAAACTAGCCCTGTCTCAGAAATCACAGCAAATTCTCTTGATGTATTTTTTTTCAATAATGATGCTAAGATATATGCCCTATTATCGACAGCAGTTAATTTTATTATGAACTTCAGTTCAATAAGGTATCCCTGCATAGTTTGCAGAAAAAGCGTTGAATGGCTGGTTATTTCAGTTGTTGTGCAGGAGTAGAAAAAATCCTTCATGCTTTGATCATGGCCGTGATCATATGGTTTTGGGATAAAGCTAGACAAATGTGTTCCCATCCCATCTTTAAACGGAATTTTTAAAACATCGCAAGCGTTTTCATTCATATAGGCAATTATACCAAAAGACTCCAAATTTGCTGAAATCAAAATTATTCCATTTCTTTCTCCAAAAATATTCAAATTCTTGTCATCATCCACTGCGAGATCTAGCGAATTTTTAAGTGCACTTTTTTTCCTTAATATCATATCATTTTGGCCAACATCACCTAAAATATTTTCTAAAAATGATCCATAAAGACAATAAACTTCCGATTGCGAATGCTTATTAATTAAGAAGGAATAGAGTATTTTTATTTGAGTAATCAAGTCATGCACACGGTAGACTAATTTAACCAGTTTTTCGATATTAGGATTTTTCATGCCCATTTCTGTAAATAAATCAATCATTATAATGCAGACTTCTTCATCCATATGCTTAACTTTGTCTAGATCTTGCAAGTAACTCAAATAATGAATCTCAGATAGTGTTGATGAGTTTGCTTCTGATACTTTAATTGCAAGTTTTATAGCATGAATATCTCCCTCAAAGCTTGATTTAGAATCAGCTGCTTTCGTGAGCTTAATTCTTGCAAGTCTTTCATCTTTTAATATGTGCAGACAATAATTGGTTTCTCATACGATTAGCATTTTGTCTCTTTCAAATGATTTTCTATAGCAGTCAGTAAATAGTTTTATAACTGATATTTTATTTTCTAATTTTTTATTGATTAGCAAATGCCTAATTGTTCTCTCAAATTCATATTGATCATTAGGAATTTTATCAAGCCGCGATAATGCAAGAAAATTGTTTTTTACTTTTCTGATAATAAGGATAGTAAGTGGCGGCAGAACAAATAGCATAAGTAAAAATATCATATTTCCATTATCAGCTGATTCTCCGATTATAAAAAACAATAGGGTGCATGAAATAATAAACATTTTGCATGCTTGAATTGTATTAGAAATCAAATTAAAATACGGTAAACAGTTAATTGCTTCGTATAAAACCACTGAAGAAAAAATCATCAATATAATTTCATAATATTTTACATGATTTCCGCCAAAGAATACATAAAAGGAGCATTCTAAGTAACTGAAAAGTATTATATGAATATCTACATTAGAATTAGATCGAGCCCTAATATTTTTTTTGCATGAAGAATGCCTAATGTCAGAAGTAAAAATTTCTGAAAATAAGATAATAATTATCAGAAATATCAAAAAAATAAGAGAAATCAGCCCTCCAAATGGGCCAAAATTCAAAGTTTGAGGATCAGATATTTTAGAATACTCAGGAACATCTGAATATTCAAATACTGAATATTTAAAGATTACTAGCAATATCATTGAGCTTGGAATGAACATTACTGTGTTTAGAATCGCCAAAATTCTTCTAGGAATTACTATCAGAATTCAAGGAATTTTATGGTTGAGGCATCCTAATATTGCAATTAGTATTAAGCAAAGCATACAATAGCTAATAGCGCTTATAATTGTATAAAAGGCCACTTCATAAATTCCTAGATCGGCTAAAAGCGTATCAGGGCTTACATAGCCAATAAGATTGAAGAATTGAGAATAAGAATCCCAGCTGTTGATATTCATTTTTGGATATCATGCAAAGGTAATCATTTGAATTGTAAGTATAATATTTATTAAAATTTCTAGAAAGACTTGCTCGTTTTGCTTCATCCGATGATTATATTTGGTTTGAAATATTTTTTCAAAGTAAATTAAAATTCGAAATCTGAATTTCTCATATGTTGATTTGTTTGCGATGTAGCCTAATATGTCATCTTCATCCAGCAATGAATCTTTTGTTTTCAGAGGCATTGAATTTTTTATTTTATTAGTCATTCGGTTATGCCCATTTTAACCAGCATTAACTCATAAAACTATGGATATATATCAGAATATTAGCGGCAATAAAAATTAACTTAGATTGAAAAGTAGGAATAGATTATGGTAGTATTTCATAAGACTTTTTTAATATTTACAAATAGAATACTAAACAATGGCTAAATAATAAATCTATGCAAATGGCATCATTTTATATAAGTATCTATTTATTTATTTAAATAAAAAGTTTGACTTGAAATAACTTAATGAAAATTCATGAGATTTATAAGTCTAAACTTAACTAAATAAAATTAAATGTTTTTTAAATTTATAATTTGTGTGTTCGCAGTTATTTGCTTTTGTGATCCTTATTTTAACTATGAATGGAGTGCTTGAATTGATAATGGTAAGTAAAAAATTCTGTATTTTACTTTGACCATTTTCTCTTAAAGAATATAATCATTGCAACTGTTTTATGAATTTTAGTCCAGATTCAGATTCTTAGGAGATGTACAGCATTATAACATTAAGCTTTATTGATTTGATAAAATTGGTTGTTCTATGCTCCAATTTTTTTGCTAAACATAAATCCATATTGCAATTGAAAGTAAGAAAATCAAATAAAAAATTATAGTAATAATTGAATATTTTTTTGCTTGATTTAATAATGTTGGAATAAATATAAATTATTAAAATTAAATCTATTATAATAATTTTGCTGAAAATCTGTCTAATACGATCCAGCTAAAAATTCTGTTTCTTCCTTCGAACTTATCTGAGAGCTTGGAATAATCATCGGCAAAATCTTTAGTTTCTTAAGCAATTTTTTCTCTTTATACAGAAAGGGGACATAATAGAATAGGTATAAAATTATTAGCAATATAGAATATCCTACAGTAACGTAAATAATCATGCTTAACTGATAATTAATAATACTTTTTGAATCATCATCTGCTATATTGAATTCAAAAATTAATTCATTTTCTATTTCTCATATATTTTGTTTGATTATAGAGCCTTCTGATTGATTGAAAAAATATAAAGACTGATAACTGGTTGTAAAAGAAGTTGAAGAAAGTCCATATTTCAATAAATCAACGGTTGTATCTATTTCCTCAAATAATCTTTTTTTTAATTGGTCTGAAATTAAGTCCAGATATTTATCATCTCTGAGATCGTTTAAGCTTTCTTTGTACATTTTTATTTCATCTTCGATCAGTTTACTTTGATTTTTTATATTAATATTATGATAAAAAAGCATCATGAGAGATTCAAGTTCACTATAGCTTGCAATATTTATACGTAAAATGCTAGATTCTCGTGTTATAAAATTGTAAAGTAGTTTAGGCCTATTTTTTATGTAGCTGCTGCAGTCTTTATATAAATGAAATTCAATTAAAAAATAATAAGATGCAGAAATAATGAAAAACACCAAAAGTTTTCTTATATATCTTCAGTATATATGTGGTAGAATTTCAGACTTTGAATCACCTTTTTTGGTAGGTGAATAGTCTTTTTCATAATCAAGACCATGAATAGTTGAAAGTCTTTCCAAGAGAGCTCGTTTTAATTCTAAATATGAAGCTTGCGAGCTAAGTTTAATAAAATTCCAATAGATATTCATTCCTTTATTGATATATATAATATATCCAATTAAAAATGCTTGAAAGACTACTAAAATTACTATGGCAACATTTAAAAGAGCAGCAATATTTGTCACTATTGATTTAATTCTATCATTTTCGCATTGAACTCAATTTTTTGTCGATATTTTTATGTAGTCATATAAGTAGCCTAGACCATTGAATAAGATAAAATTAAAACTATCCATTGCAATTTGACTCTTCTTCAGAGATTCAAGAAAATTTATGCACTATATTATAGTTACATTATTGATATACCTTTGAATACCATCATAAAGATTTTGGTAGGTAATAAAATCTTCATCATTAATATCTCATATAGGAATTCTTGGATCAAGAATAATTTCAGAAGAAGAACAATAGTGTAAGTTGTCTAAATCGTTTAGCATGGAATTTTCTACGCCAATGAGCACATTTATTGTGCTATTAAAAAAAGATAAATCATTTTCAAATGATTCGCTATTTTTGGCGAAATCAATATTAAGCTCAATAGCTTTATTTACCAAGCTTCCAAGAGAGCACAGCAGAGTTCCTAAATGGCCAAAAGAGTTAGCAGTACTTGCTTGAGCAATATTATTATGCATATAAACAACAATCCCTATATTTGTTCCTATCACAGCTGCGATCTGTATATAAATTACTGAAAAAAATAAAATTCATGTAAAAATCTTGAGTTTATTTTCAGAATTGCTAAGGATTTTATAAGCAAACCCTACATAACGGTTACTTTTTGAATTACTATTTGAAGATGTATTTCCATTAAAATTCAAAGTCGATTGCGACTTTGAATTCAGAATTGCTTTGCTTTCTTCCATAGTTGTTTCGTACATAATTTGTGTATGACTTGTTTCGTCACCTAAATTTATTGTCGAGCTATTAACGCTAATAAATTTAACTCTATCTTTTGAATGTATTAATTCACTTATGCTAATATCTCCTTCATATGTTTTGCTTCCTTCTGTTTTCATTTCACTAAAATAGGCATTTCCAAAGAATTCTATTTGCTCAGTTTCATGACCTTCTTTTCATAGGTGAATTTCTTTTTCATCATAAATTACAGCTAAAATATGGATTTCAGCAGCTCTGAATTTACGTATCAGATGTACAAACAGCATTTCTTTGTCTTCAGAAGAGACTATTAAAGGAGAGCACACATCCATAATGGAAATATCAAAATTTGGAATTATATCCGATAAATGCTTATTTCTAATCGAATAATTGTTTTGTCCAATATAAAAAGGAAATCTTTCAGAATGGCTATAAATTAAGCCTTTATCAGAAATCAAGGCGATTTCTCTCTTTGAATTTCGTTTCCGAAAGGATGCTAATATATATGCACGATTTTCTACAGCAGTTAATCTAATTATAAATTTGCACTCAACAAGGAATCCTTGTTGGTTTTGAAGAAAAAGATTCAAGTGAGTAGAGACTTCAGTTGTTGTGCAGCTATTAAAGAATTCTTTCATTTGCTTATCATGATTATGGTCAAAAGGCTTTGGAATAAAATATGATAGTGGTACCCCTATCCCAGATTCAAAAGGTATTTTTAAAATATCTCCTGCATTTTGATTCATATAAGCTATTATTCCAAAAGACTCAGAATTTGCAGAAATTAGAATGATTGCATTTCTTTCTCCAAACATATTTAATTTTTTATTTTCTTCAACTAAAAGGTCTAGTGAATTTTTAAATGCAGTTTTTTTTCGATTGATCATCTCACTCTGCTCTATATCACGTAAAATATTTTCTAAGAATGACCCATAAAGATCGTACACCTCTGTCTGTTTATGCTTAGATGAGAGCATTGAATAGAGTGTCTTAATATTGGTAATTAAGTCGTATATTTTATAAACAAGTTTCACTAATTTTTGAGTGTTGGGAATTCTCATGTTGATTTCAGTTCATAAATCTATTAATAAAATGCAGACTTCTTCATCCATGTGCTTAACTTTGTCAAGGTCCTGCAAATAGCTTAAATAGTGAACTTCAGCTAAGGATGAAGAATTGGATTCGAGTATTTTGTTTGAGAGTCTCAAAGTATGGATGTCGCCTTCAAAGCTTGACCTTGCATCAGCAGCTTTTGCAAGTTTTATTCTTGCGAGTCTTTCATCTTTTAGGATATATAGACAATAATTGGCTTCTCATATAGTAAGCATTTTGTCTCTTTCAAATGATTTTTTATAGCAATTTGTAAAGAGCTTAATAACTGAGATTTTATCTTCTAATTGTTTGTTAACTAATAAATGCCTTACAATTTGTTCGAATTCATATTGATCATTAGGTATTTTATCATGTTGTGATAATGCAAGAAAGTTGTTTTTCACCTTTTTAATAACAAGAATAGTAAGAGGTGGGAGAACAAATAGTTCAAGTAAAATAATAACAGAGCCATTATCCATTGTTTCTCCAATTAAAAAGAATAGCAAAGTGCATGAAATAATAAACATTTTGCATGCTTGAATTGCATTCCCTGTAAGGTTAAAATACGGCAAAAAGCGTAGAGTTTCTCATAAAATTGCTGCAGAAAAAATCATTAGTATGATTTCGAAATATTTTATATGATCTCCACCAAAAAATACATAAAGAATGCATTCTATATAGCAGAAAAGAATTATATGAATATCTATTTTTGAATTAGATCTCGCTCTAATGTTTTTTTGGCATGAAGAGTGCCTAATATCAGAAGTAAAGATTTCCGAAAATAAAATGATAAATAGCAAAAATATCAAAAAAATTAAAGAGAGTAGTGCTCCTCCTGGGCCAAAATTAAGTTTGCTAACATCATTAATGCTCGAGTATTCTATGCAATCTGAATAGTCAAATGATGAATATTTGAAAACAGTTAATAGAATGCTTACACTTGGGATAAACATGACTGTGTTTAAAATCATAAGAATCTTTCTCGGAATCGCAATTAAGATTCAAGGGATTTTCTGATTAAGGCAACCTAAGACTGCAATTAGTATCAAACAAAACAAGCAATAGCCAATAGTGCCTATAACTGTATAGAAAGAAACTTCATAAATTCCCAAGTCCGCAAAAAGGGAGTCTGGACTTATATAACCAATAAGATTTCAGAACTGAGAATAGCTGTCCCAACCACTTATATTCATGTTTGGATACCATGCGAATGTAATCATCTGGATTGTGATGATCACATTTATCGAAATTTCCAGAAATAACTGATCTTTTCACTTCAATCTATGATTGTATTTTTCTTGGAAAATTTTTTCAAAATAAATCAATATCCTATATCTCAGCTTAGCGTATGTCGATTTGCTGGAAATATAGCCTAATATATCATCTTCATCAAGTAAAGAATCTTTTGTTTTAATAGGCATTTATGAATTATTTTTATTAATTAGCACTTAATGTTATAATAACCAATATTTAAATGATTAATTTTGATTCTTACCAATTCAAAGTAATTATTAAATTTTAATAAAATATTTTGATTTTTCTTTCTTATAAAGAACGAAGATGCTATTGCTATTATCTGCCATTTAAGACATTAAAATTACTGATTAGAAAATGACATATTTTTATAAGGATATCAACATTAAACTATTATGACTTAGATGAAGCAATTCTAATTCGAAAATAAAAAACATTAAATTTAAATTTATCAAATTTGCTGTCGTTCTCAAAGATCTGTTGAAAACTTCAATAAGAATTAACAAAATTTCTTTTGAGATTTTCAAAAATTAAATTTTGAGATATTGTAAACCCTAAAAAATACAAGATTTGCATTGATTTTTATTATTTAATTGACACTTTATTTAAATTTTATTCTATATGAAATAATTATGATATCTTCGATTTTTTAAATAAAATCATTTTTCCACAGTTAATTCTTTAGTATTGAACTTTAATTGCATTTATGGCATCATTTCTATACTTACTGTAAATAAAGAATTTTTGATAGCTATCATGATATTTTCAAACTTTATTAAAATTAATTAATTTTCTAATTTTTATTTTTATTTTAATTTGTTATTTAATTCTTATTCTCAGTGCATGAAATCCAACATAATTTATTGATATAATAATTAGTTCAAAATAAAATTAGAATATCAATATAAAAATTAAAATCCTTTTATTAATTATTAAAATGTTTAAATCAATTATTTTTAAACATTATTTTTTAAATTATTATAAAAAGTTCCTTTCAAATGAAACTTTTAGAAAAACACTGAAGTCGCTAATTTTCAAATGGATTTTTTCATAAAATTTAAACTTTATGCTAGATTGTTAGTTTATATTACCTTATTGCAAATGAGATGTAATTAAACCTATTCAATTATTCGGCTCAGTCTTCATAATAAATATACCTCTAAAATTAATGATTAGAAATCCATTACAATGGTCAGTTAGTGATGTAGTGCAATGACTTCAAGTAATAAATTGCTCGGGTGCTCAAGAAGTGTTTTTGTATCACGGAGTCGAAGGAAAGGACTTGCTACAGCTCACAGATGCGGATCTTCGTTTTGATTTTAAGTTCAAACGTGTCCATGATCGTAAATATATTTTGAGAAAAATTCAAGAATTAAAAAATATAAATTCAGCAATCATTGAAGTACAATTTAGAAGCCAAGTATGCTCTGTTAGGATTTCTGACCTTCAATCTTATACTTTTGAAAACCTCCGAAAAGATGTGGCAAGGTATTTTGGATTAGAGGAAGAAAAAGTAATTATTCAAGATAAGCACGGACTTGTATGAGGAAGCATTAGCGTTGCTTGTATTTTTGATAGCAATTTAAGACAGGAAGAAGCTGTTTATTTGCAATTCATTGATGAATCAAGCAACCATAAAATACAGCAAACAGAAAAACCTGCATTAAGTGAAGATGAAGAAGATTTCAATGAAGATAACCCATTTCATGAAACTTCTAAATCTTTCAGAGACTCTAGCCCTTGGGCTGTAAAAGAAGAAATGGCATCAAAAGAAGAAGAAAGCCAAGAAAAACGCAAAGGAGTAAATAAAGCAACTAAAAAGCAGAGTCCAAAAGGATCTGATAGTAAACAAAAGGTAAAAATTTCAAAAAATACTAAAGAGTCATCTCTAGTTAAAGAAAAAGGTAATATATCAAGCAACCCTGCGTCTGATGTTAGCGATAGATCTATAAGATTAACTGAAGAAGAAGAGGAATTGAAAAACGTTTTAAAGATGATGAGAAAGAGCTAAATTTCATTTAAATCCTTATTTATAATTTACAAAATTTAATTAATGAAAATTGGTCTAGCTTTAGTAGGTGCTTTGGGCATTGGATATGGGACAGCTTTATATTTCTCAAAGCAAGGCATAAAAGAATATGAAGATGCAAGGGATGAACTCAGAGATGCTTCACGACTAGGAAATAAATCATATGGCCTGAATTTTGGATATAAAACAGATAGCACAATTGAAGATATTTTAGATACAGGAGACTTAGTCTTTATGCAGCATGCTTGCTATAAAAGTTTTTCCCCTCTCTTAATTGGAAAATGTTATCTTTCTCAAAAATACAAAAGCTTACTTAATCAGTTTGGCTACTTTCAAGAAAATTGGGATTCAGCGGGGGTAATAGTGAGGAACCGAGAAGGTGTAAAAGTTATTTTTAAGTATTTTTCACAGATTTATGATGTAGATTATGATGAATTTCTGAAAATGCCTTTCTTCTCGTTTGTATCTTTGAGGAAAATGAAAACAAAGGATCCAGCTATAGGATATGTGAAAAGGGAAGAACTCTCTGAAGAAGTAAAAAAAGAAAATGAAAAATCAGGGATTTTTGAAATTATTGATATAGATAATTGTGCTGTTCCTTGACTTTATTGGAAGAAAATTAAAATTTTGAGAGATGATTATAAGGAAAAAATAACTATGCAGGACATAAATAAAATGAAACCAAAGTGTTTGGATAGTGAGAAAGTAAAATATTCAGGATCCATTATAGTTAGGTCAAATTTTTCAAGGCAGGAAACTCAGAAATATTAAGATAATTATTAGACTTTTATTATGCAAGCAACATAAATCTTTAAAATTAAGATTTCCAAGCCTATAAAATTTTAATAAAATCAGGAAATTTGAAATTTATAAAAGTTTTGTATCATTAATTAGAGTTATTAAAATCAATCGATTTATTTGCTCATTATATACAGACCTTGATATCTTTTTCCATATATAAAAGCTTTCTTTTCATGATAAAAATCTTCAACCATCACTTTGATGTCACTTTTTTCGAACTTTGGCTCGCTTTCAGTGAGTTTTTCTTGCAAACTTCCAATATCATTTCCAATCTTTTTCCCAATTTCTTTAATCTCTTCTTTCTCATGCTTAGTATTCTCTTCAAGTTTTCAGCATTTGTCAATCATATCTTTTAATAAATTCATTTCAGAAGATTTTCGAGGACTGCTTGACCTTCGTTTTGTAGGAGGATTACTATTTGAGACTCATGTTGATTCTTGTGAAGCCCTATGAATTGACTCTCGGACTGAAGTTAGAAATGTGGACTCTTTGATGGGACTTTGGCTAAGATGGTGCGAATTGGTATCTAATAAAAATATGTTTGGTCTATTTTTGAGATTTAGATCTTGAAGATTGCATCTTTTTTGCGTTAAATTTATCTGGCTTGTAGAAAAAATTTTTCTAAGAAAACGCGAATGATTTTCTTCTAGTGTTTGAGGATTGGGTTCACTTGATAAAAAATGAGTTGACCTGTTTTTCAAAATATCTTTGCAGGTATCTTTTAATGAAGCTCTATTAGAACTTGCAAGAGATCCTCCTTTGCTTCTTTTATCACTAAATATTTCTTTGTTAGACGATCGACTTGTAAGAGATTTAAATTCCCCTGGAAGTATTTTGTTCTCAGCAGGGATCTTTTTAACTGCTTTTAGTAAATTTCCACTTGACAAGCTTTTTTTCTGTTTAAGCCTGTTTATATACTCATTCGCATCATCAGCAGCTTTTTCGAGTTCTCTGTCATCTTTTAGACTTTCTTTGAGATTTCCAATGTGAATGCTGGCGTTACTCATACTTTTAATTGGAGAACTACTCTCTGCGTTGCACTTATTGGAGCTGCTTTTGGAGTCAAATAGCCTAAAATCCTTTAAGTTTGGCTGTTTTAATTTCTCTTCCAAAGAAATCTGCTTTTGTTTTCGGAAAGGTTTCTTTTTGGGGTCGAGGATGTGAAAATGCTTGGAATTGCAAAATTTTTCGTTATCTTTATTTTTGCGATTTGGGGTGAAACTCTCTATTTTTCTCCTCTGGATTTCCACTTTTTGTTTGCGAGTAAGGTTCTGCGACAGTGTTTTACTCAAATGTTCTCCATACTCCTCATTGATCTCTGACTTATTTCTGAAGTCTCACAGCCTAATTGCGAATTTTTGGCTTGATAAACTTTTTTGTAATAAGTTGGTTGCTTCTGCTACATTCTCAAACGCGATAATTTCTCTTTCTTTAAAAACATCCATTACTAATAATATTTTTGTTAATTCATAATAGAATTCGAGTATAGTAATTTTGGAACTTTATTTAAGAAAATATTATTAATGCTACAGATAGCTATCTATTGAGACAGTTAAATGCCCGTTATTTTATCATAATACATAATTATTAAGAGAATAAAATTATTTGTAAAATACTTATTTTAATCATTAAGTTGCGTCAGCAATGCAACGCCACGTTTAATCCAATGGGCAGGATCTAAATCAGTAGCGAGCTTGAAAAACATGACAAAGTTTGTAGAGTGTCCTGTCGTGCTCAATTCTCCTCTTCTATCACTGGTCTTATACAATGGACAACTATAATGAGGGAACTTAATAATTTCTACTCCAGGTTTAAGCCAAATCATAGGACATTCAGTAAAGAGCTTCTTTGGCTTCGACTCTGCCAGCTGCTTCTTCTTATAACTCCATCTTGCCCCTTCCAAAAACAATCCAGAAACCAAAACTCCATCCTCAGGCCTCTTCGGATTTTCATCTGGAACTACTTCATAATTGAAGTTAATTTCATCAATAGGGATTGTATACTTCCTTGCATAGTTTTGCAGAGCTCCTGTTAAGAAACTTTGTGTGAAATAAAATCTCGAGATCTCATATACAACTGGGGTGCCTTCATTTATCCATTTTTTGAAAAACTCAATCCTCTGCTTTAAATCTCCTATGTAGCTTCCTAGCGGTTTCAGAGAAGGATATGACGCCTTCATCCAAATTTCAGGGACTTTTCCATCAAAAAGAGTACGTAAGGTAGCTTCAATTATAGAGGACATAGGAATTTGTCCTTTAATTGCTTTAAGCAAGTCTTGAAGAGATGATCTGACAGTCCTGGTGAGATTGTTAAATCTTAAAACTTCTTGCGTTAGAACAGTATTCATACTTTCTCCATAAGTTGGTGGATACTTCTTCTGTGCGTTTTCCTCGTCAAGAACTTCAGGAGGGTCAGCCAATATGCCTTCAGCAAGTTTTATAACAGTTTCTTCAACTGAGCTTCCGCCTCCGCCTCCTCCACCTCCACTTGATTGCGTTAATAACATAGAATTGAACATTGAAGTAGCTTCATTTTGATTTTTAGTAATATCTGCATTGGAATGGAAGCCAAATATTCCTGGGGGAGCTATGTCAGGAAGTTTTTCAATAAAATCTAAATAGTCCTGGAATTCGCCTGTTGGAGGTGCATAATATTCAGAAATTCCTGAAAACTTGTAATTATCGTCAAATATTTTTTCAGTGTAAAAATCATCAAGGAGTGTTTTTATGAGTCTTCTGTCTTTGTCATCTGTCACTCTTCCTCCAAAGTTACATTCACCAGTTAGATATTTGAGAGCTTCGAAAGGTACTTTGTCGTATTGGTTTAAGAACATTTGAAGCTGTTGGACACTAATTCTTAAATCAGATTCTGAAAACTCGTAAGGAATGTTCCAGCCTAATGGGCCATAAAGTCTTCTTTCTTGTATAACAGCATTGAAGAAGCATAAGCCAAATAATAATTTTTTCCATTCTTTTTCTTTTTTGCAACTGTTAAAGAAATGAGGATCTGATATAAAGTCTTTATTGTAAGATCCTATGAGGTTTGATTTTAGACCTTTGGGAGGCTCATTCGTCATTTTAAGACCGTTTTGTAATAAGGTTACTGGGAACTTTGGAGATGGATATGAAGTCAACCAAAGTCTGAAATCTCTTCCGGTGCCTTTTTGATCAGGAGTGATACTTTGGACAATTTGCTCAAGTCTCGGCATCCAACTAACAGCTAAGTGACAGTTCATCAGCAGCACCCAATCGCCAGTTTCCAGAGATCTATTAATAATTTCTTCTGCAGCCTTTCCTTGTCCTTGTCCTAGAGATCTTGTTTCTAGTTTTTTGCGTTTATTGTCAGCAAAGTTTTGCAGCGCTCGCAATGGATCTGAACCAGGACTTAAAATGAAAATAAGTGGAGCTGTTCTGCTAGAATCTTTATATATGTCTTTAAGCTTGAGCGTAGAAGAAACAGTGAACTCTCTCCCAAGTTTTTTGGCTACAAACTCAATGGTGGCAGCTACTATAGAATCCGGTCTTAAACATCTTAGAACTAGCAACTTTTCAAGTTCATTTAAAAATGAATGCCATTTTCCTGGGAAGTGGCACTCAAAAGGCTTTGGATTATCAAAAATTGCTTTCCAGGCTGTAATATTGTCTCTTATGTCGTAGAAAAACCCTTGGAATCTGGGCAGATCACTAAGTCTGCAAAACTCTGCCCACGATTTATCTAGCAGCCAATCTGCATCAGGCTTTTCAGGTAGTTTCTCATCTAGCCCGATACCTCCTGTCATTAAAAACCTTAATTCTGCTACATCAAGCTCTTTATTATACTCCATAAATTTCAATGTCAAATTAAATGCGAACAATAGACGGTCTTTTTCGAATAAAGATCTGCAGATATTCGAGTAGAGAATTTTAGTAAATGTTTTCTGGAGATTTTTCAGTCTTTCTTCTAAGACTTCATTGGCTTCACTTTCATTAATGGCGCGCAAAAAGAGATTGTTGAAGAAATCTAGTGAGTATTGGTACATAGGGTCAATATTTCCAAGCTCTGTTATACAAAAGAATAATAAAGCCATACAATCAGAGAAAGGCTTATAGCCCAATCTAGCTTGATCAATTCTTTCTTCGGTCACCTTGGCGCTTTCTTGTTCAGTTTCGATTTGGTTTGATACAACTTTGGATTGCGAAAGAACGCTGATTGCTTCATCATCGTCTAGAATATTTCCTGATGTGGTGCTCATGATGTGGAGAATTTTATCTTGAATCTGTTTTAGTCTCTTTTGGTTTTCAGCTGTTTGAATAATTATATGCTCTTTTGTCCTTGCTAACTCTGGCTGCTCTTCTGCAACAACTGTCACCAAAAGCTGGTCAGCAAGACCTTCAGGAGTGATCATAAAATTAATCAAAGTTACTTTGGTAGACAGCTCAGGCAGGTAGTGAGGGTTTCTTAGCCTTGTTGTGACGTAGAATCTGAAATCTTTATTGTATTCTACGTTGCTTTCTCCTAGCCTTAGGATATTTTTTACAACTTGTTTAAGCAAAAGTGGCTCAAGACTTGGATCAAGCTCTTCACCAACGTTTTCTAAGAGAACTGGGTGTCCAAAAGTGATTTTATTTTCTAGAAGTCTTAAGAAATTGTCATCGGTGAGCTTAAGGACTAGCAAAGTGCCTTCTTTGCCTTCCATTTTTTTAATCCACTTGTTGGCTTGCGATTCTGGATCAATCATTAATGGCCACCTACGAGCTTTTGAAACAATAATGCCATTTTCAATAGAAAACGAATCTCTAGGTAGACTGTCAATATTCCATGATCTGATTTTCACTGGGTCTCCCAAACAACTTTGTAGAGAATATACAGCGCTGCTTGGAATTCCTCGGTTTTTGCAGTCTTGGTTCCATAGCTCTGCAATCTGAGCTCTATAGCTTGCAGTGAAAGGACCTAAGTAAGCAATCATTCCAGAAGAGACAAGGACATCTCCAGTAAGCATAATATATTCTTCTCCAAGTCTTTTCGCAAATTCTTTCCAAGCCACTTTTTCTCCACCTAAGCTTTCAATCAGCTGTTGGGCTCTTGTAAGCCTTCTTTTACAGTCATCGACTTCTTTCTCTAATCTTTCTTTATTAGCTGTTGTTATATCCAAATCATTTTGCAAGGCAGCGACTTTATCTTGAACTTCTTTTAAGGCTGCTTCTTTAACTTCTAAAGCTCTCATATACTTGTTATACTCTTCTTCCGCAACAGCTTGTGCTTTCTGCAAAGGCTCGACTTCTAGATTAACATGATAAAATTTCTCCATAGCCAAAACCCAAGAGCAAAGACCTGCAGCTGCACTAGAAATTTTGTTCCTCATATTTTCTGCATTAAACTCTGCATTCTGCACAAACTTCTGCAATTCTTTAATCATTTTTTCAGTCATCCAAGTCTTATCATAATTCCTCAAATCTTCCAAGAATTCTGCTCTACTCAAAACTTTCATTGAAGCGTCCCACCATTGTGGAATCATTTTCATTGTATTTGGATCCTGCTTTCTGGGTGGATCAACTTTGAGTAAAATACAAACAGCTTCCATGACATCTTTCACAAGTTGAGGTGGATTTGCTCCTTTTTTCATTTTGCTGATATCATCTTTATTCAGGACTTGCAAAGCATCTAATGCAGCTTGGAGAATGGGCATGCATTCAGCTAATGCTATGTCGCACTCACGCTTGATGCCTTCTGCTTTTTCAGCGGCTGCTCTTGCGATTAGTTCTTCTTTTCTTACAGATTCTTCCATTTCTTCTGCATCTCTCTTTTTCGCCTCCACAATGACCATTTTTTCTTCAGTTGCCTTTTTGGCGTCTTCTAGCTTAGGCTGTAATTCAATTAATTCTTTTTTCATGCCTTCTACAGACCCTTCAGTAGTAATTAATTTCTCGAACCCAATTTCGAATTTTTGTTTTTCTGCTAAAACCACTTTTCTGCGCTCGTTTAGGAGAGTTTTGAAAGTTGTAATCATTTCTAAGTATGAAGTAGGGGTAACGTAGTAGTGTCTTCTAAGCTGCATAAGCATTTTGTGGGACCATTCAGTTGTACTTCTGTGGAACATTTGGCACATCTCTACACACTGCTCTCGGATTTGGTTTTCCATTTCTATTGCGCCTAAGAACTTTTGGGCAACAGAAACTAAAGCATCTTGAGGCCATTCTGAAAACCAGTCAATTGTGCAACAGTTCACGAGTGAAGGGAACATTCTTAGCCTTGTCCTAAACGCCTCACCGATTGGAGAGAAACACAGAACAATGTGAAGCATCTTTTTGCATCTTTCAACAAAGTAAGTATACAGCTGTGCAATAGTGCCGTCTGGGGCTTTGCCTTCAGCTCTTGCATATGGTCTGACCATTTCTACGACTTCAATTTTTTCTTCGTGAGGGTAAAGATTAGGCACTTCTCCTGTGTTCAGTAAAGTGTTGATGTCTTCTAAGAAACTTTTATCTTTAATATGAGAATCAGTAAAAAGGAATACGCATTGAGATCCAGTGCCACCTGCTTTTCTTAAGAAGCTCTTCAAGTCTTCTCTCCATTCATTTTTCCCATAATTTTTAGTCAGCTCAATTTGGACAATTTCATATTCCGCTAAGCTTGCAGCCAGTCTCGTCACACTTTGTCGGCCAGATCCACCAACACCGATTAAAAGAGCGTGGCCTCCAGGTTGATTAAGCACTCTTGAAATTCTACACAAGTGCTCAATTGCAAAGGCAAACAGTACAAGGTCCATAGGCTTAGTAGAAGTTGAGTTATAAAATTCCAATGCAACTTCGCAGTTTTTAGTAAGTGCTGGAAGGTCAGTCATTTCAGAATATCGTTTTGGAGCTCCAGGTGGAGTTAATAGATACCCAAACATTAGCCCTCTAATTTCATCCAAAGTTTCAACTTTTCCATTTTTGTCGATATCAAGACGGTTAAAAATCGTGTCAAAATTGAATCCAAAAATTCTTTTGGTTGATTCTCTTACATGGTGCAAAAGCCAAATCCTGTCATCATCGTCAACTAGACGATCTCCGAATACTCTTAATATTTCATGGACTCATAGTCTAACAACTTGGTCAGTTTCTGATATAGTTACTGAGTCCGACATGCAAATACCCAAAATGACTTTAGAGAAATCTCTTAAGTTGAAGGTATAATGGCTCTTCAATGGGGTTGGCAAGAGTTTTTCCATAGCTGTTTTATAAATATCTCTGCTTGCTTGGACGATTTTATTTTCTACTTTTGTGATGTTTTCTCCAAATTTATTATTCGCGAAAAACCAATGCAAAATGCTGCTGAAAATTCTTAAAAGTGTATCATCCTCGAAATCAGCCAAAGAAATCATACAAAGATGGTTTTGGAACCTGGGAGTAATAAATGTTCTGCCACCTCCAGGAGGGCCCATAGCAGTAACAAATCTCCAATCAATGATAGTTTTAAAAGTGTTGTCTTTTCTTTCATACCATCCTCCTTGATCTAGAAGTTGTCTTAAAATTTCAATAGGTGGCTGAGCTCCATACTCTTCTTTTTCTGGCATATTCAAATCATCAACAAAAATAACGCAAATCTTTTCTGGAGGAGGCCCATATAAGCCTCTTTTTCCACGTTTAACGTCAACTTTGCCATCAATTGTGTCTTGGACTTGATTTGCAGTGGTTTGAGCACTGAACCCGATTTCAGAGTTTATGTACTTAGTTTGGTCTAATTTATTAAGGATCACATCTTTCACGTAAATTGTTTTGCCTGTGCCTGTATTTCCACAGAATAAAAATGGAATTCCTGCTTTTACCAGTCTCTCTAATAAATAAGTGTACCTGACAGTATCTACAGTTGAAACAACAACTTCATTAGGCAATAAATTCTTTGGAATATCTGCATTTATATCAGTAATTCCTGCTTCAGTCCAATGTCTCCACTGCATTTGGTCAGCAAGGAAAATGAAATCATAATAAGATCCATTTTCAGGGATAGTTGGCTGTATCTTTTTGCCTTTATTCTTTATTTCTGCTACATCTCCATTGAGAATCCTCCTCAGCCAAATAGTGAAATTTCTCCTATCAGCCGACACGACGGCAGCTCCAAGTGACCAAGTTATTGCGAACACAAAGAAGCAGTCAATGATTTTAATCCTATCTTTTTCCTCAATTGCGTCAAATGCGTCTTGGTCGTTAAACATTTTCAAGAAATCTGAAAAAATTTGCAGACATGACATAACAAGATTTTGCCTCATCATTGGGGCTGTCAGCTTCATTTTCGTTTCAATTTGCTTGAGGGTTGGCTCAATTAACCAGTCAACAAGTAAAGAAACTTCTAAATCTTCGTTATCTAAAAATGTATGAGGAAGAGAAGAGTTTCTTCAGCTTTGGAAAAGAGGCTCCCATCCAAGCCTGTGAGGCTCAAGATAAATCATACCGCAACGACTAACTGTAGCTGGGGATGCCACTGCTAGATCCATTGGCTCGAAAATTAAATTCATGTTGTTTGACATTGCAATGATTTCTCCACTTGTTAAGCAAAGCTTCTTGTTGTCATCGAGGACTGTATTCATATTTTCAATCCAAATAGCATCGACAGGGCCGTCAAAGTGCATCCATTTTCTTTGGTTTGACTCATTTCTTGCAAAATCTTTAAAGCCAGCTGCTAAGACGCCATCCTGCCAATCTTTGCTGACCTCATCAAAAGAACCGTATAACTGCTTCATGGTGATAGATTTAGGGTTGAGGCTGAATATTAGCACTTCATTTTCATTCATTTGTCCTTTGTGAGCAAGTTCAGTTAGAGCAGCAGCCAAGACTTTGAGAGCTGAAGATTTCCCTGCAAATGGTAGCCCGACAACCATGAGACCATGCCTGACATTAACCATTTCAAAGATTTGGATGACTTTCATGACGAAATACTCGTTCCACTGCAAGTTCATAAGTTGGCATTGATTTTGTAAAGATTCTAATAGCAGCGCATAATCAGGCTCAGGAAGTTTAATACCTGGGAATAGATCTGAAATGATACCTTCAAAGAGTGGCAAGTCGTGAGACAAGAATTTAGCCAAGTTGACATCATTGATTGATCTAAGCATAAGCACGCTTTCATTTTCAGTTGGGTATTTTCTCTTGAGAGCTCCTGCTGCTAGCAGTACAGACTTGACAGCTCTCATACCATAATCATAATGCTTTTGACTGGAAAGCTGCTCTGAACACAATTTATAGGTCGCCACAATTTTTTGAGCCAATGCTCTGGCGTCTTGGAATCCATAAGAATAAAGGACGTTTTCAGCAATTAGAGAATAGTCGGGAACCATCATAGCCACAGTTCTAAACAAAGCTTTCAAGTTATCAGGAAGCTCGCTTCTGCCAGCATACCCAGGGTTCATAGTAATAAAGCAGTTGCAGGTTTTCTTCAAAATGAGTTCAGTGCCTTCAAATTTAAATTCAGGCTTTCCTTCTCTCAGCGCGTTTTGAATAGTCAGTAGCTGTTGAGCGACGACTGAAAGGACTTCAGGATCAATTCTGTTAAACTCATCAAAACAACTCCACCCTCCTGTAGCAGCAAGTCCTTTGAAAAACTTGCCCATAGCTTCAAAATCTAGACCATCAGAGCAATTGAAGACGACACACATACGAGCCATAGCTTTTGCAAGATCTTTGACAGTTTCTGTTTTTCCAGTTCCTGCTGGCCCTTCAGGTGCTCCACCATAAGTAAGATGGACAGCTCCACAAAGCGTTCTATAACATCTATCAGTCAAAGGCGTGATGACCAATCTTTCAGAGTTCCCAAGGTATTCATAGTTGTAGCTTAGCTCAGCATTGATTACTCTAACCAACGTATTTTCGTTTTCCCAATAATAGCGCAGCTGTGAAAGCCACGCAAAGTCGCTTCTGTCTTCAACTCCGTTTTGAGCAAGTTCAGTAATAGCATCTCTGCAATGGACATCAAGCACGATCATAGCTTTTAGTGTGCATCTCACCAGGTCTGGAATATCTCCTCTAACTAAATTCACGATATCTAAAAACAGCTTATTGCACTCAGAAACATACTCCTGAAGTCCCAATTTTCCTGAAGAGCTTAGCTTGTCTTCAGCTCCTCTTGTCCAAAATGTCATACTAGCACATAGCACCGCTTGGCCTTTGTGTAGAGAAACCCAATCTTTTCTATCTCTTTTTGGATAGTCATTCAAAGCTTTGTAAATAATATCTCTTGTGCTTTTAATCATACAATCTTCTACTTCAATCAGCCATTTTTCGACAGCACCTTCAGCCATAGCAGGGTCAATGACTCTGATGAATTCTACGACTTCTCCTTCTTGAGAAATCATGGCAGTGATTTTCTGTTCGTCATCAAATCTCAGGCTCTTAATGCCTTCAAAACATTTCTTTAAATGGGGCTGGACCTTGGTAGCATCTCTTGTTTCTTTGAGAATTGAAATTAGTTCTTCATTAGTTAAGAAGAAAAACCTTGGGAAGAACAAACGCTTTTTCTCTAGATAACTGTTGAGTTCTCTTTGGACTATTTCTAGTCTTTCATGGCAGTAGTTTAAAGTGTCGAAAATGTTGTCAATTCGGGTCACAACAGTTACTGTCATGTCACGGTGAGTTTGGTCCATAAGACGATGCCATTGGGAATCAACTTCTTTAAATAGAGCTGCTTCTTTAAACAGCTGCTTTTGAATATCGGCACTTGCAAACACTGGCTCCAGTACAATCCACAAGCTTTGGACCTTAATCCAAACAGCTATAACTTTATTTGTGAGCGAAAGCCACTCATCCCATGCATTGATCCTATCAAGATAAACTGCTGCAAATGGCGACCCTTTCATTGTTTGGGTGGTCAATATCTGCTCTTCCAGCAAAGTTTGTACAATTTCAATCCCTGAGCCTAAGTGTATATAAGTTCTAGTTTCTCCCCACTCTTTCAGTTCGAATTTGATAGGGTCCCAATCTCTTTCCATTTTTTCTAGCATTTTATAGTTGCTGAATTCTCTGGCTGCAGCCATCGCAATTTCTTCTACTTCTTCGAAATGCTCTTCAAAGTCCATGTTTTGGAACTGCTTAAATGTAGTGTGGTCAGTAATCCTGAACTCTTGGTTTATTATTTTGGAAATTCTGTCAAAATGCCTTTCTTCTAAGCCTTTTGTGGAAACTATTTTCATTACAGGGATTTTCTTCATAAGGTTGTCGATGTCTTGCAATGTGAGCGAAGCAACGTCGACAAGCTTTGGAGCTTTTTCTTTGAGAGAGAATAAGAGCTTTTTGCCAGCTCCTTGCATTTGTCTGGCTTCTCTTTCAATTTCATCAGGGTCGAGTTCTTTTACAAGAGTTTGAGTCCATGCATCAGTTCTTTCTTTGGTCATGCTGACTAGCCTCCATAGCTCGTCATGAGGCTTGATGTTTCTTTGGACTTCTTCAAGCTTCGTGAACTCCATAGGTGTCCATCCAAGCAGCTCCTCTTTGAGGTTGATTTCTTTCATTTTTTCTTCAGCTTCTTCTAGCCTTTGTTTTAGGTTTGCAATGGTTTTAACGTGCTCTTTGCTTTCTGACCTATCGCTGATATCTTTAAGTCTGCTGATTTCAAGCTCAATTGAATTAAGCTCTTCACCGAAGTTCTTGCGGATTTCTCGCAGCTGATTATTTAATGCGTCTTTAGAGTTTTGTAAAGAAAGTTCGATTTCTTGCATTCTGCCCATGATGGTTTTTACCCAAAAATTGCATTGGCCTAGAGGTGCAAGATCTTCTTCTCCAACATTAAACGGAGAATCATATAGCATTTTGAATCATTCTTTAGTATCATTATATTCTTGGAATAAATTAGGGATAATTTGTTCTCTGCATTTGTCTTTATAGCTCTCATGCTCTACAAGTTTTTCTTCAGTGTCTGCTTTAGTACTGTAAAATTCGCTTATTGTTTGGAATTCCTTATAAATTGAAGTGGCTCTATCAGCATTCTTGGTAAGGATGGCTTTATTCAAAGTGAAAACAATATCATCGCAGTCTTTGCATAGCTGCTTATTTATGTCTCCACACTCAACCTCAATCATATTTAGTCTTATCCTGACAGGGCATTCTCTTCTGATTTCTCTTTCAATTGTTTCATACCTCTCAATTAATTCCCTGTACTCGTTTCTTGAGTGCTCTTCGTGAATAAACTGCTCAATATACCTTCTATCTGTCAGCAAATTTGTATATTTTTCATATAGTTTCAAAGACTCCAAAGCAATATCTAAGTTTTTTCTTATTATGTGCTTTATTTGTTTGGAAGAATTTATGACTAGCTCATCTTCAGAACTAACAAACCATAGGTGGGGATTTTTTTCATTTGGAGCAATTCCGTGGTCAGGTCTTGGGACTTTTTCTGATTTTTCAGCAATTTTTTTGACTATTGAAATTAATTCAATACTGATAGAATCTGGGTTCTCTGAAAACACAATTTTTCCATCTTGGGAGGTAAGTCTGATTTTCAAAAATGCATCTGGCCATTCACTTGGGATGCTCACAACCATATCATTGGGTCTTGGCGGGTTGCTTACATCAAATTTTTTAAAGAACTTTAAATAGGTATTGATAGAATCAGTGACTAATTGTCGAAGCTGGTTAGACATCAGTGCGCTAGTAGCTTCAAAAAAGGTAGCAGCTTGCTCTCTATCCATATTTTTGATTTCTTCACTAATAATGCTTACAGCACTTAATGTCCATTCTGTATTAAGCATATTTTGGACTTGATTCATTCTGCTTTCTTGCCTTTCAATGAACTCTTCAGTTGAGAGTGACTCATACTTTTCAGGCAAATCAATAAACATCATGCTCTCATACACTCCCCAAAGTTGCTTAAGTCCAAGTGTTGCTGGTGTACATATACAAAGGTTATCAGACATAAGCATTCTTGCCATCATTACATTAGTCTGCCATTCCTCAGTTGGTTCAATCCCTTTAAACGGCTGTGCGCCATAGTCAACTGGTGGGTCTGGATTTGTTTCAATCCCCAGCCTTTTTTTTTGATCAGAGTCTTTTAATACATAATCAAGGATGCTTTTCCTGCAGGCTCTATAATAATCTCTATTAATTTCATTCAGCATTTCATCTAAAATGTACTCAACTTTTTCTTTTGCAATCAAATTCCACTCAGCAGGCACCAAATCAAGGATGTTGTGAATCCAGTATTGCCTTATTTGAGCAATCACTTCAGTGCTGATTTCGTTTTCTATGTAATGGTTATATCTCTTCCAATTATAGTCCTTTTTTAACGTTTCTGTATCAACTCCGCTTGCAATGATGGGGTCGCCTTCAGATGTGGGGATCTGAGGGATCATTGGGTTTGTGTTGGCTGCAAGGGTGATGTGGGACTCAAAAGGAATGAATTGGATGCTTCTTGACTCTGGGTCAATTATCAGCCTTTTGGCTTCTGGGTTATAGTTTGATGCAATTCGCACTGAAGGAGGGAGGTATTGCTTATTGAAACTAACTGGTGCTGCCACGGTACGACTGAAAACATCAAGAACGGGTGGAAAACGAGTGTTGGCTAGTGGTGGCTTCTTAAAGACTGTTGTCATCATTTTTTCTGGGTCTGATGCTAGCGAGGAGTAGTTAATTATTCTTGCATTTGGGTTTAGGCCTGCTCCTAGCATATCAATAGAAATATTTCTTGTATCCCTTAACGTAGGATGTGAAGTCTGCCCAATTTTAGTTTTTCCATATGAAATCTGTCTTTCAATTGGGCTCAATTGGCTATTCTGTGCCTCAAGAGGCGGAAGCTTCTCATGTGGGGCCCTCGAAAGCTCCATCAAATTTTTGACAGTGGATTTTCCAAACAAATAAGCTGTCTTTGTCTTGCTGACCGGGTGAAATTTCACTGATCTGTCAGTACAGGAAAGTCTGCCTAATACACCCAAGTCTAATTCAATTCTGGATTTTTGACTTAATAAGTCGCCGATTAACTCAAAAACATTGTTGAGGGCTGTGCTTACAATGGATTTTTCTAGATTCCCAGTTTTTGCTATTCCAACGTAGTTGATTTTTATACTTGGGCCTGGGTTAAAAGGGTAGGGGCATTCTTTTTCGTCAAGTTTAAACGTGAGGCCACGTTGCTGCAAGAAAGTTTCTTGGATTTCTATGCAGACTGTTTTGGAGTTTTCTAAAGTAGCGTTGTAGCCCATTGTTGCGAATGGGTGGCAATTAACTGCGCGGCCTAAATCAAATTGCCCAAGAAGCCACTTCACGAAAGCTTCCCAGCACTGTGCATAGGTAGCCTGGCTTAGAACTGATGAAAGAATGTTTTGTTCACCTCTTAGATTTCGGTCTACACACATCGCGAACAACTTTTCAACTGTCAGTTGTACATCAACCTCTTCCATAATTATTATAAGAAGCCTAGCTTTTCGAGAGCTTAAGCAGTTACTTTTAATTAATTTCTTATGAACTTATGATTGTATTATTTTTCAAAATAATGCTAAATGCTTTAAATAGCATCAGCATTATTGCTTAATTATCAGCAAGTATATCATTTTATTAGATTAGTTCAGATCAGAAAGAAAATTAATAAAAATCAATAACAACTTGGTTTTGATAATATTCAGAAATATGAGAAAATGTAGTTGTTTAAGCATATAAAAGAATACAAAATGCTAAAATTATTGTTTTGAATAGGTTAATTACTTTAAAAATTAAATTTAAATGAAATAAAGTAGGATAAGTATAATAAAAGAAATTTAAATGTCTAGCAGCGATTTCAGCAGTGACAGTGATTTTGACATGGATGTGGATGAAGGCACTCAAGTTGGCACCGTACAACCATCAGTTCAAGTTTCTCAAGCTCCTCGCTTGTTGGATTCACAAAGTTCTGAAGAAATGGAAGACTCAGATCCTGATGAACCACCAAAAATAACAGTATTAAAAGCAGATAAGCAGCCTTCAAGCTCAGAAATTTCAGCTGGATCCAGCGACTTTGATTCAGAAGATACTCCTCCCCAACCCAAAAAAATCGAAAAAAAAGAAGAAATGAAATATCTCACAGTCAACAAAAAACCTATGACAATTTCAACTCAAGACTTCGCTAAAACAGTGCCTTCACCCAAAATTAGCCCAATCAATAAATCAAAACCGTCTCAAGCACCTTTTAAAATTGAAAATAAAAATTTGCATACAAAATCGTATACAAATTTTTCAGATCTCCTTTTTGAAGATGAACTCAATCCTGATCCAAAGCCAAAGGGCAGACCAAATGATGTTGAAAGGCTGTTTAGATATCAAGCCAAATCAGAGGCCAAACTAAAGGACCTTGTTAGTGCACAAGCAAAGAGAATAATGGAAGACTGCACTTTTCAGCCTAAAATCAAAGTAAGCAAAGAAAAGAGATCTATACATGAGTTTGCGAGCGATATGGAAAGACTTGAAAAAAATCGCCAAATTGCTATTGAAGCATTAAGACAAGAACATATCAAAGCAATTGGGACTGGAGGCGTTAAATCTAAGCCCACAATTTGCAAGAAATCAGATTTGATGGCCCAGCAGCAGAGAGGAAGATCAACCATGTCAGTGCATGAAAAATTATGAAGAGAGCGCACAGATAAAGCACAAGAGCAGCTACTATCTCCTGCAAATTCAATTACAATAGATAAGAGGTCTTTTACACCTAGCATTAATGAGAGATCTTCAAGATTAGAAAGAAGTGAATCAATTGAAAATAGGCTATACAATGACGCTTTAAGGAGGAAAAGAGCAGCAAGCGAAAGCCCAGAAACTTCTTTCAGAGGAAGGCTAATAACGAAAAACTCTGAGAGATTCTTAGCAAGAAAATTTGAAAATGAATTTTCAGCCAAAACAAGAGATTTAGAAATAGAAGATAGCATGAATTATACTAAGTTTGCTGCTTTATTAAAATCCATGAGCTTTATAGTAGACTCAGATAAAGGAAGAAGCGATATGATTGAAATATGAAAAATTTTACAGCCGACAGAGAATTATGTGAAAAAAGGCAATCTTTTGAATACTTTAAAAGGGATTATGAATTTCCCTTTGTCTGAGCCAGAAGAAGGGTTACTAAAGTTAGATAGAAGTTTGCTTCATAGAAATTTTCATCATCTATCTGAGAATAGAGAAAGGGTTGTATATCATTCAAATAGGAATCCAAGATTCAAAGGAGGACTTGAGACATACAGTTTTAGGCCAAGCTTAAATAGAACGAGCTCACTGCTTGGAGGAAGGTCTCTAAGCAATCGAAGTTTCTTGCAAGGTCAAAAGAATAATGCAGATTTCCTTGCAACTGAACAGCAAAGGCTCCAAGAAAAATGATTAGAAATGAAGAAAGCCAAAGATGCTGAAGAATTCAAGCTGTGTACTTTCAAGCCTGTCATCAACAAAAAAACACCAATAAGGCATAGTAAAGTAAAAAGCAACGACATTATAACTACTCATTATAAGCGCCTAAGTTCTGAAAAAAATAGATTCGAAGCCTTGTATAGCTTAGCAAAATTCGAAAGAACGGAAAAAGAAAGACTTGTGAAGTCAAAAGAAGAATCTGAAATAGAAGAAGATATGAAAGAATGCACATTTACTCCAAAATTTGAAACACAGAAGTTCAATAACGATTTTGATCAGGTCAAAGGTGTTTCGCAGTTGATCAATAAGCTGAGAAAAGGCAAGATGGATGAGAAAAAATTTAAAAATGAAGACCAAGAAAACAGGAGTATGCATAAGAGGAAAGGAAGCATACAGGGAAGGTCTGATAGACAAATTACGACTAAAGAGTCAAGTGAAAGTAGGGAAAGCTATCAAAATTCATATAGCTCGGAAGATGATGATTACATAGCTGTTTCAGTAAATCTTCCTAATGGGGTAGTCGATACACTTACTATCTATCCTAGTGATAACAGAGAAGAAGTTGTGCAAAAATTTATTGATAAGCATGGCATTGACGAAGTAGCAGCAAGAAAATTAAAAGCAGGATTACCCAAATAATACTATTTAAATTAACATTCCAAGAATTAATTATTTATTTGTGAGACTATTGGTTAAGAAGCTAATGATACCAAAATTAGCTTAAAAGTCTCCCTCTACTGGCTAATGATTCGAACTCAGAACTACTTGCACAATCCATATAAATATCTTCGCTCTCCAATATCTTTTTAAGCAATCTTTCTATTCTTTCCATTTTTGCATTATTTCTAATCATTTGATCTTTCATCACTGCTAGCTCTTTATTCCCTAATCCTTCATTTTTTACGAAAATAACACTTTCCTTTTCATTGTCGAGCTTCTTTAATTCTTCTATAATTAATTTCTTGAAGCTTAAAGATGTTAATTCATTGAGCATTCCAACTTTGTTTGCCCTAATAAGGGCATTCATTTCTGCAAGTAAATATTTTATTTTTTCGTCTTTTTCAGAAGCTCTTCTTTCCATTTCTTTCCAAATAACAGGAAATCCAAATTTTATTTTTTGGCATGTCTGCATTATAATTACTTTTTGGGTTAATATTAATAGGTGTAGGTTAAATCCTGCCATAATATTATACTTTCGAGTTACTCTATTAATAGCTTCATAGTCGCCAAAGGATTCTCCTTCATTGCATTTATAAAAAGGAATATTATTTTCACAAACATAAGATGCCCTTCCTTTTACTACAAAATACATTGAATCTGCAACTTCTCCAATAGTTACCACATACTCTGAATATGGCACATACATAGGCTGAAGGTAAGCTGCGACCTCAGATATAAATTTAAAATCTTTGTTTTGAAAAAATTCCAATTTGGTTATTGCTCCGAAATGCATATTTACGCCAATTTCATATTTCAATTCTGTTGGGAAATCATCAAGCATATCATCTCTTTCATTTTGAGAATAACTTTTCTTCATTGCATTATTACTAATAATTCGCTGAATTTTCATTTTTATGTTATTTGATAAAGAAGAAGATTTTATATAAGCCTCGACCACAGCCATTTTTTCATCAAGATTTCTTGTTTTGATGTCACTTTCTTCAAAAAGTTTTGCAATATTGCTGATACTGAATGATAAAAAATAAACTCCGATTGCCATTCATAAAATGGCTACAATTTTTTCAGGCATTGTTGAAGCGTATATATCTCCATAGCCAATTGATGTAAACGTCGTCATGGCTCAATAAAATGCAGCTAAATATTTAGTATATGAATTCTTATCAATATAGCCATTAGTGACAATTCATGAATCAGGATCAAAATCATCTAATTTGCCAGTCATATAAAACATACATGCTGCAATATGCATAAGTACTAAAACACCTATAATTCAATATATAATAACAACTGACCGTCTATGGAAGTTGAAATTAATTTCTAGGCATTCAAAAATCTTTTTCAACGATTTGCTGTTAAGAAATTTTATTAGTCTCGAGAGCCTTAGCCCTTTGAAGAGAATTCTTAACTTCAGCGCTTTCATTATTTCATCATGATTTTGAGAAAAACTATTCGAAGCCAAAGCATCAATCATTTCAAAAGGAAGGCTCGCTACAAGATCAATAATAAACCACCCTGTCAAGTAATGTCAGATGATCATCTTTCTATCTGCAATAAATGCACCATCCTTATTGTAATATGCAGTGTTAAAATTCAAAATTAAGTCAATAATAAAAATACAGTCTTGGGCAAAATCAATTCAAAACCAAAAGTCTCAGTTAACTGTGATGAGAAATGCCATTATATAAGGTATTACAATTGCAGTGTATAGTAAAGTAGCAAAAATAAAAGCATTTAATATCTCTCTTATGTAGCCAGAAGGATGCAAAATAAATATTGGTAGGTTTTCTTTTTTCTTATGATATCGATCTATTATATTCTTTGCCCTAGATTTAAAATAATCATCTATTTGAGGCGGTGAAACAGTATACTCTGTAAATACTCCATGAGAAGGGCCAAATAATCTCACTTCATTAATCATTTTTCTCAGGCGTAGAGTGATTAAAATTTTCCTTTTGGCTCGTTGCCAGATACTAGCGTATTTGAAACGATTCATTGGCTCATATAATAAATTTTCAGGGATTTCAAATTCACGAATAATGCTAGACGCTGGATCTTTTAATTCTTCCTCATTTTCATCTGCTTTTCTGGAATTGTTAAGTTTTTCGCTTTCTTCTGTTGGATTGTTTTTTATATATTTCCTATTTAAAAAACTGATAATGCTTTGATTTACCATTAATGATATAAGCTTTGAATATATTCATATATATTTAATAAAATTTTAAGCCTATCAGATAACTCATTTAAGCTATGATTTTTCTTCATTAAATTAAGTTTTGAGATTAAAAACATGTCATAAAGAAAATATAAAAGCAAAGCTTGCCAATAATTTAAATTCAAAAGATTTATAGATTTATTACTTAATTGCAGAGTTTCTAGAATAAAGGAATTACATATTAATCCCCTTCCTCTGCTCGAGATTCTACAATAATCATTGAATGAATCAAATATAAATATTCATTGATTATTTCTTCATCTAAAACTCCTATCAGCTCTTTTTTGCAGTCATCATAGCTTCATTCTCTCTCTTCCATTTCTCACAGGTCTTTCACAATTTCATATGCTTTTAACAGTTTTTCGTGTCCTAATTTCTCCTCAAGATATAGTCTCAAAGTTTCAAGCTGCCCATACCTTGAGCCTTGATACTCAGAGCAGGGCTCACTAACTTTTTCTTGGAAAAAGTTTTGAATAATTTTTACCGATTTATCATAAGTATTCTCTGGCTCACTGACCGGTAAAATTTTTGGAGGCTCATAGGGTAAGATTTCTTGATTTTCAAGCTCATCCACTCTATCTACAATATCTTCACTTTCGCTTCCTTCCACCGTAGGTGCTGTTGATTCAGATACTTCTGACTCTACTTCTTCATTTTTTTCTCCCTCAATTATAGCTTCTTGCAATTTAATTATTAGTTTTTCTTGCTCTCTTTCTATTTGAGCATAATCTCTTTCATCTCCAACCCATTGCACAATGGCATCGTCTTTTTTGTTCTTCATTTCAGCCTTTTTTCTCCTTTTCATTTCGTCAATCATTTTTCTCCTATCTTCGTCTTGCTTTTGCTTTCTCTCGTCTTTTTCTTTTGAAGCTTCTTTTTTCTTTTTAAGATCTTCTTGCTCTTTTAAATAGGAATCTTTGAGGAGTTTTTCTTTTTGCTTACGGAGTTCTTCAAGCCTTTTTTGAGCTTTGTCTTTTTCTTTCGCTCGCTGTTTTTCTGATTGGACTGAAAGATTAAAATCTTTTTTGGGCTTTAGCTCATCTTCTAAGTGTTTAGCAATTGGAAACTTAGCTTGAGGAGTTGGCGGCTGAGATGCAGGCTTTGATTTAGGGACTTGTGGTGGTTCACGAGAAATTGGCTTATCATATAGGGCTTGATATGCAGGCTCAGGTAATTCCTTTTTAGGCTCTATATACCATGGATTTGGATTCGGATTTGGAACTTTCGGTTTAGGCTTATATTCAGGGATTTTTTGAATTAGATCAGCTACTTGTGGCTTCCTCTCCTTAGGAGGCACACCTTTGGGAGGGAGATTTCTCATTCCATCTCTTGCAGGAGGTATATCTCTTCTATAAGGATCTTTAGCTTCTTCATTAGAATGCTCTTTAAAGTTTTCTCTAGCCTGCGCTCTCTTTTTGGCTTCTTCAAGCTCCCTTATTTCTTCTTCCTTCTTTCTCCTATTTTCTTCCTCCCTCTTTTGCTCTTCTTCCCTCTTCTTTCTCAATTCTTCATTCCTCCTTTTAACCTCTTCATTCTTTTTTTGTATTATTTCTTCACTTTTTTTCTTATCTTGAGCAGAAAAAACATTTTGGTTGTGTAAGACTGTATGTGAGAACTCTTGGGCTCTTATTGTTTCTCCCAGAAAATTTTGGATTTTTTCTTTTATGAAATTCAGCCTAAGAATTTGAGCTAAAGTGGGCCTTCTTCCAGGATCAATTGAAAGCATTTGGCCGATAAGGTTTTTTAAGTCCCTTGAATATTGATTTGCTATGGGCGAATAATTCCCTTTAACTATATTCAATGATAATTGATGAATAGAATTTCCATCAAAAGGTGGCCTAAGGGTACACAATTCATAGAGCAATACACCCAAAGACCATATATCACTTTTAAAACTATATGGCTTATTTTGAATGATCTCAGGTGATAGATAGTAAGGGGTTCCAACCTGAGTTCTTGCTTTATCGATGGTATGGCTTAATACTTTTGCAATGCCAAAATCGCCTAGTTTTATCATCCCATTGCTCATAAGGAAAATATTTTGACCCTTTATATCTCGATGAATTACTTTTCTATCATGAACATGCTTCATGGCTAAAGAAATTTGGACAAACCAATTTAATATTTGATTTTCAGGGAAAAGTCTTCCTCTTTGAGCTTGGATTTTTGAAGCTAGATCGCCACCATCTGCATAGTCCATAACAATATTTAGCTTCCCATTTGTTGTTGTATATACGTCTCTAAATTTAATAATGTTGGGATGATCAAAAGCAGACATTACTTTTGCTTCGTGATAGGCCTCTTTTTTTTCTTGAGGTGACATTCTTGATATATCAATCTGCTTGACAACCCATTTGGATTTGTCATCAGGCTTCTCACATAAATAACATTTTCCAAATGCTCCTTCCCCAAGAAGCTTGATTTGTTTTAGTCCTTCAACCATATTATTTAACTTAGAGTGTTTTATCTGTTTTATTTTATTAAAAGCGATAAATGCCAACTTGATTAGCACATAAAAGTTTTCTGTTTATGCTAAAATTCTAAAACTTTTCTACTCAAATTTGACTCAAAGCTAACATCAATATTGTATAATTATTGGATTGCTTAAGATGCACACAATTTCAAAAAATACCAGTCGGTTTGATGCAATCAAACTATTAATTAACATAAAATAGTTTAAGAGATTTAACTTTTTAGGCTATGAAATTAAATCCTTTCAAAAATTCCACTATTTATTTATATAACAATTCAATTAGATAGATTTTTTTATTGAATTAGCATAAATTCCATATTGAATCATTTCTTTGTGATAATTTATTTGAGCGCAACCTTTTTCATAATAAATTACAAATTGATTAATACAGAATCTACTTTAATTCTATTTTTATTTAATTATAATTCACTAGCTATCCACCATTGTAAAATAAAGCTCATAAAGCACGTAGATCATCATGATAATAAACAGCCAATTTATTAAGTTTTTTCCAAATAGTTTCAAGCTGGTCTCTTATTAGCCCGCTTTCATCAGTTTCTAAGCTCTTGATAGTTAAGCCTAAAGCTGAAGCTAAGTTTCCAGTACCAGTAGCCAATTAAAAAATGCCGAAAAGCTTTGAATAATATCATTTTCTTCCACACTCTTGATTCCTCTGTTAAGAACTGTTTGAAGGATCTTTGAGATGGAATCCAGGCTTTTACTTGTATTTGCATCTGCTGGTTGGAGTGACAAGGAGGAAGCTTCTGATAAAAATTTTTCTACTTTTTGGATGACTGATGAGTAGAACTGGTTTACTCCATCAATAGACTTAATAAGGTCAAGAAGAATTTCGAGACAAAAGAAGACGCTGAAGGCTTTTCATATGTTGCTTGCCCCTCTACTGCTTTTTTAGCTTATGAAACTTCTCAAGCCTAAGAAGCCTCTCAAAAGTTCTGCAAATGCCTTGGAGCTTTAAAAAATATTATTTCGTCTTTGTATATTTACATTGAGATTTTTAATAAGTTGCCAATTGTATTAAGTTAGTGAAATATTAGTATCAATCTATAAAGAATTTTTTTTGTTACAATTTACTTAAAATTAATAAAATAAATATGAGATCTCAGCGCTTCGTGGTATGGAAAATGAAATCTATTGCAACTCTTATATCATCCTTATGATAATTAAATGGGTGCTTTAGGTATATATTAATTATCATTACATCTAATAAGCAGAATTATTTTGATGTAAATACCATATCTCAAAGTTCTTTAAGATTTAATTTAAAAATGAGCAATTATATGTTATAACTAAAATACTAATATTTAAGCTGAAGTTAAATTAATTTAATCTTCTTCTTCCCAACCTCCTGAAGCTGAGCCATCCAGGTCAATATCAGTGCAATGAGTGACAGCATAAAGTAATTTAGTTTTCATAACCTCTTTGGTTGTATAAGCTGGAAGATCCATAGTAAAGAAGCAAGTATGAGAAATAGGCATATAATTATCAACAGGTCCGGAAGGATTGTATCTAGTTATAGTCATATGTCTCCAATCTCTTCCTGATGGTAGCTTTGATCGGCCCCATACAAACTTTAAGAACAAAGTTCTCTCTTTAGGGCTCATTTCAGTAAGAACCTCCCATAAGTTTATAATATGCTGATCTGTTAGGCTGCAATCTCTATAGTCTGTGTTTGTCTTTAGAATGTCTATATCGATATTTGCTGCTCCACATACTAAGGTTTCTACTTGTTTCCAACTAAACAAATTCAAAAAGTCAGTTGGAATGACAGCACTCAATCCTCTTCTAATTGCTTCATATGCCTTAGGATTTTCATTGAGCATATACTGCTCAATTAGTTCTGCATATCTTGCTGCATTTTCATAAGTGACTTGGATTTCTTTACCTCCTTCGATTAGTTCGACTTCACGCCCGCTTGAGTCCTTGGTTGTGAATTTTTCATCATAAGCCATGGAAAAGGTGTCTGGAGTTAATTGATTTGCTTCAGGATTTCTTAGAATTTCCAGAATTTGAACAATGCATACGTCAAGGCTTCTTAAATCTTTGGTTGTGAGTTTTTCCATAATAAGCCTCTTCCAGAATAAAGGTGGGAAGGATAGGTTCAAGTTATTTTGAGTTCTTATTGCAGCTCCCATTAATTTACCTAAGAAAGTGAACAATTCAATATCTTGTTGGTTTTCTGCTGCCGGATTCACAATCCATGATTCTCTGTTTTCGCCAATATTATGGACATTATTAGGAGATGGAACAAGAAGTCTCAAGTAAGACGATTGAAGTTCGTCACACATGTTGCTCATAGATTCATTATATGGACCACCAGCGTCAATCGATGCTTCTCCTCTATAGTTAACTTGGTAAAACCTTTCAGTATTTCTGAATTCTGTATTTGGCCAAGAAATAGTGTTTCTATAGATTTGTCCAAATATAGAAAATTGTCCGAGTGTATCAACATCTTTTCGGTCTCTATGTTTTGCTGCTTTTGGTCTATCAATAGTAATGCTTTGCATATTGCCGTTTCCTGTCTTTGATAGATGTTCTTTCAGTAAAGCATTTTTAATTGCAAATAAAATGTAATTTCTGGATCCTGCTAGTGCTTTTTGCAATTCAGTCATAGATTGATATGATTCGAAGTGGATATCAAACAATCCTAACAATTCACTCGTCTTCTGGTTGAAACTTTGAAGAATTCGATACAGCTGCCTCATGTCATCTTTACTCAATTTCTCGAGTTCAGGGTAGTAAATTAGCTCTGACTCACTTGGATCGATATCATCATCTTTAAGCTTAAGTATATCTTTTCCTTTTGATTGAGTCATTTCATCAAGGTAAATAACAAGTTCCTCCGCTGCACCTGACTTAAAGAAATGGGAGAATTTAGGCAGATAAGTCTCATTCCAGATATTCTTAGCTTCTTCTCCTGCAACCATTAGCAATTCATCAATGTCTTGAACAGTTTTGAATTCAAACTGAGGAGTGATTTTGAATTTGTAGCCCCAAAGTGTAGAATTGGCTTCTGAATGAATATTAATGATATCAATTCCAGCTGGAGTGCTTGGGCTAGCTGAAATTGTTATACTCTGATTAGCACCAGAGAAAATAGTAGCATATTGATATCCGTCGCTTTCACTTGCCAATTTTGGTACCTCCTTCGAGAATAGCAATTCTCCATTCTTAAAGATTTTACATTCATTTGCATCAAAATCAATGTATGAACCTATAAGGTCATTCGTGGAGAATCCTTCTGTATCAGAGAAAGCTAAAAGTGGAGATTCCTCAGCATTTTTCGCCTCAATTGAAGATTTAAGAGCAAAGCCAAGCCCAATTTTCCCTTCAGAATTAATCTTACTTTCAACGAAATGTTTGCCAGATTTCAATAAGTTTGAGGTCGCATGCACAGAAGCACTGTTTTCAACTTTGGTTATTGTTTTCTCTCCATCAGAAATTCTTACACTTGGAGCTTTACTCCATTGATGGCTCAGAAGTAATCCGACATTTGTTGGGTGCCAAGCATATACAGTATCACCTTTAAATTCTGACTTCTTATTAACGAGTTCTAGAGCTCCAAATATTTCAAATTTTTCAATAGAAATAAATTGATTTGATACGCCAAAGCTAATTACCGGAATTAACGATTCCGCTATATCAGTAAATTTATAAACTTCAGCATAATTTTTATAGCAAGTTATTGTTTTTTCGTCAATGTCCACTAAGAATGAAATTAAATCATTTGAATTATACTGAATACCATTTTCGTCTCTCGCTCCTGGCCTACAAAACGCTCCTCCCTGTAACCATGACCATGCTCCTTCTCAATTCATAAATCCCTCACCAAGCATATCTGTCAAATTTATTCGGCTGGGGTCTGGCCCTCTAGCAAATCCAATGAACAAGCAGCCGAATAATTCACCATCACCATCAATTTTATAAGTGATTTTAACTTTGCCTTTTGATATCACTTGGTTTAAGAGAACGTTGCTCCATGAAGAAGAATTTGTCCTTGTCGCTGTTATGCCATTATTTAGTATTTTAATATCAGGGCATTTTGGATTATTTAAAAACTGATAATTAACTGTGCCAGTAACCAAGCTTGCTGGGTTCTTTCCTTCAGAATCATAAGAAAAGTAAATATTGTCTCTTGGTTCAACTAAACTTTGGCTGTCAAATTCTGCCTTTAGAGAAGATGCCAAAGGTATATGGATTTTTTCTACCTTTGTCTGGCGTTCATAAGGATGAGATGACTCATATGTAAACGCAAGATTTTCTTCCAATTTAGATTTAAATTCACCAAAAATTAGCAAAGCTAAGCCTTCATCTTTTTCAGCAAGTCCTTTCATATAGCTCACAAGCTCATTTAGCTCAGTAAACCATTTATCTAAAGGCCCATCATAAAGTGCTTTTGTGGATTCTGATAAGAACGGAATTAAAGCCTGCAAGAAAGGATTAGTTTGTTTGCTTTTCTTGGATTTTTCATAGAGTTCAGTAGCTTCAGACACCAAATATCGAACAATTTCAAAATTATTGCTGCTTGGCGTTTTTAAGAGTGATTTTAATAAAGATATGGCTCGCAGCTTTTCATCTGGCTGTGAAAAAGAATAAAGAATCCTCAAGAAAAGAGGCTGAATAATTCTTGAAGAGAAAAGAACTCTTAAATCAGCGTCTGTGCCTAATAGCTCAGCAACTCTTTCAAGTAGCCAGGTTGCAAACTCTGGGGGTGGAGAAATTTCTCCAGAATCGCAGCCACCAACTGGAATAACATCAAATTTGTAGCCCCAATAATTAACTGAACCATCACTATAGAAGTAAGTATATACTGTATCTCCCTCTATTTCAAATGATTGCCAATTTGACTCTCCTTCACCTGATAAGCGTTTTAGCTCATTAATTCGACCTGCACCTTGGTAAAAGAATAAAGGATCGCTACCAATTTCAGTTTTGCATAGAGGATCAAAAACAATTCTAAGTTTCTTTGCTCCTGGAATTGAAATGGTTCCATCGATGTCTGATGAATTATTGTAAGGGTGAGGACTTTCTATAGTTAATGGATTAAGCTTTCCAGCTACTTTTGGAATCAAAATTGAAACAGTTTCCAGTACAAATTCTTTGACCGAGGACTTTCTGAATTCTTCAGAACTTTTCAGCAATGATGATACACTGGATTCTAATTGCTTGTAGTCATTACCGATAAACGTAATAGATTTATTTAGTTTTTCTGGTGTTGTTAAAACCGTTGGATTTTTCTTTAAAGTGCTTAATAAAAGTTTCTTGCTTGCAACAAAGTTTCTAAATTCTTCAAGATCATATAAAGTATTGTAAAGTTCAGGAAGAGAATAATCATTATAATTTTTTTCGTCTTCTGATTTATTTGTTGAGGTTTTTACATCAGCTGCTAGGTAAATCAACCCAAATGATGAAGGGTTGGTATCGATTGAAGAAAGTGAAGTTGTAGAGAAATTCATAATAAAGTTGTCTTTCTTAACTCCAACTAATAAATAGTAGGATTTTTCGCTACTTGGTGCAATATTTATAGCTTTGCCATCTTTGTCAGATATTAATTGGAATCCAGCAGGCATGTTTACGTTATAAGGGTCAGTGACTTTGAAAATTGCGATATCTTTGATAGGTGAGGCTTTCGAAACCTTTAAGAAAACATTACATGGTCTCTCTTGCTCATTACTGAGATTCCCAATATTCGAATAGCTGCCAGGGTCACTTTCAATAGTGATATCTGAGCTAAAAGTTTCTAGAGGAAGATCTTTATTGAATGCAAGTACCTTTATATTAGCAAAATCGAAATCAATTGGGTATTCATCTGCGTATACTTGAGCAATGGTGTAGTCTTTAGGAACTTGATCTTTGGAATCAAATATTTTAACGTCATTTATCACTTTTTTATTATCATTATTATCACCCAAAGACAAAGTTTGAGCATCGGTTTCAAAGTTTTCCAAAGCATAATCAATTGATGTGCTCAAATCAACGTTGCCTTCTGAATCATGCTGCAAATTTTCTGTTAACCCAATTAATGCTAATTGTTTTTGAGCTACGCTAGATAGCTTGTTAAAGACTTTTACAGATTGTTCTCCTCCCTCTAATTCTTTAGCTCTCACAATCTCATTTTTTGCTGGACCCTCGTAGAGGCCTTCATAAATCTCAAAGCCAAATAAGGTCGCAATTTTTCCTTTTTCCAGATAAATTCCGAAATTGCCAACTTTAACTCCATTAAAAACACTAAGATTTATTTTTTCAAAGGTATGGCCTTCAACTGTGATACAAACTTGGCCTCGAGCTTTTGCATAAACTCTTACAAATAACTTTTCAGTTTCATTCAATTTTTCTGCTATTTCTCCATTTATAGTGAAGTAAAGTTCATCAGTCTTCTTTACCCCAAGCTCTAAATCTCCAATCTTAATGCCGCAATCCACAGAGTCATCAGATAGTTTATACTCAAGAGTAGCTAAAATTGTAACAGAACTAAGACCTGTTGGCAAGCTATGGAAGATTGATCCATCCAGCTTAATTCCTATTTCGCTCTTCTCGTTTATGCCTTCAAAAAGACTCCTTATAGTTAAGTTCCCATGCTCATCTTGATAACTAGTTGATTTCCTGTAGCCTTTAGTTATTAGTGAATTTGATTGTGAAAGTTTGTAAAGCTGAGTTTGCTCTTTCTCAGGTTTAGGTTCTTGCCAGTTGAGGATTCCCTCTTTATCCTTTACCCCAGCGTCAAAGCATTTAATAATTCTAATTGCAGGGATATCAAGTGACAAAAGTTCAGTGGCTA
>CATKHK010000129.1:0-94781 GCA_949751835.1 Blepharisma japonicum | reverse complement strand
TATTTTCAGTTAACAGCTGATGAAAAATACTTAGCATATACAATAAACAAAACGGAAGAAAAAGATGAAAGCGAGACAAAAGGAGAGCAAAATAAGGAAAAAGAAGAGAGCGGAAATGAGGAAAAAGAAAGCAACGAAGAAAAGGAAGAAGAAGAAGAAGAAGAAGGAGAACAAGAAGAAAAAGAAGAAGAAGAAGAAGAAGCAGCAGAAGAAGAAGAAGAAGAAGAAGAAGAAGAAGAAGAAAAAAAAAAGAAAAAGAAAAAGAAGAAGAAGAAGACGAAGACGAAGATGAAGATAAAGAAATGAAAAGCGATCTTCTTGATATTTTATTTATTAAGAGAAATCCTCTAGCAATTAATGATGTAGTTGTTGCCGGACCTGGAAGCGAGTTTTCTTATATGAAATATGTCATGGACCTCTTAAAAAATAAAGGGAAGCAACATAAGCCAGAGAATGACAAATGAATTATTATGCCGTATAGAATCAATACTCTTCACCTTTATTCTTACTACAACCATCCAAATCAGCTCAAATTAGCACTTGATGAAGGGGGCTTGCTATTCAATACCAATTTTGATGAAAACGCTCTATCTTCTGCGATTAAAAATAATTTCTCAGGCTGTGTAAGTGCAATTGTGACTTCTGTTGGAAAGCTCTTAAAAGGAAATCCTAATGCCCTTAATTTCATTTCAGAAGACTGCATTATTTTTCTTAATATGCTTGGCTATCCATCCTTAACCAAGTTTTATAAGCTAATCTATACCCCTTATAAAGGGAAATTTGCCAAGTTTGTTGATGAGTCATTGCCAACCCCGATTTATTATAACTCAAAAGAAATTTGCCCATTAGAATCAAATTTCTTACAGCAAGGACAAAAAAGGCTCAGAGGTAAACCTGTTGTATGCATGACAACTTCTTTGCCGTTTCCATTGACTAATGGATCTAAAGCAAGCATGCAATTCTTAGAAAGTCTTGAAGTGTGCCCTAATTCCGCTATTTTCATGACAAAGTTTATACAAGATATATTAGATCATAAGTGGGAAGATCTTAAATGAGCTATGTATTGGCAAGCAATCATATATACAATCTATATGGTTTTGCTTTCAGTTTATCTCCTATACTTTATAGGACAATCACTACCTTTGGTAATTATTTTCATTTTCAGCTTACTGCTGTCTTCTTATGAAGTATTCCAGTTTATCATATCACCTTCAGAGTATCTAGAGGATGTCTGGAATTATATTGATGCAATTAGAACTATATTAATTATAGTCTATGTATCTCTTAATTGGGCAGAAGACGAGCACTCTGATCTTAGCTACGATATTTTAGTAGGACTTGTTGTAGTTTCGTGGATGAGAGGAATCACCTATTTCAGAGTCTTTAAAAATACGAGATACATGGTAAATCTGATTACTCAAGTAATAAAAGATATCACATCTTTCCTTATCCTCCTCTTCTACTCGACTCTTGCTTTCGCATTTATCTTCTTAGTTATGGATAAAAATGATCCTAAACTAATAGACTATATTAAACTCTCATATAGACTAGACCTTGGAGATTTTGATTCCTCTGGTTTTACTTCAACTCAATGGGTATGCTTGTTCTTGGCTACTATGATCAATATGATAATCATGCTAAATCTCTTGATCTCAATTATGGGCGACACTTTTGGAAGAGTTCAAGAAAACTCAGCAATTGCAGACAGAAAAGAATTACTAGGAATGATCAAAGAAATAGAAACATTGATGTTTTGGAAGAAAAATTTCAATGAAAGTTCTTATTTCCAAGTGCTTACTGATGAAGAATCTGAAGAAACAGAAAAAAATATTAACACCAGAGTGGTAAATATCAAAAAACACATAAAGAGATTTGAATTGCAGAACAATAAAAGGTTGGATAATATTGAAGAAATGCTGAAGAAGATATGGACTAAGTTAGAAGGAGACAAGAAAGCAGAGGAAGAAGAAGATGGGTACCCTGATGAGGATTCTGATGAAGAAAGTGGAGAAGAAAGTGAGGAAGAAGAAGATTATTAAGCTTTTAGCTAATTATTTAAATGCCAGTTCAATACCAAAATATAATTAAATTTAATTTAATTAGACTTCACCAATAGTTGGTGATCTGGCACAATTTTAATACCTAGAATAGCTATTAAATCTGTAATTTCTCCATTTATCTTTTAGAAGTAAGCAATAGTTGGAAGCCAGTTTAGATAACAAATTGTGAAAGAAAGAAATAGCCAAACGAGAAATACAAAGTTGGTTAATGAAAAGATCTATTAATGTGCTTTTAATTTTATATTTTTTCAGCTACTCAAGAAAAGATTGGATGAATACAACAACAACAAAAACCTGCAAAACAAAATTTTATTCTTGGGAAAATCAAAATTTTTAAGTAAATGAAGGAGAACGGAAAGATAGTATCACAGCCTCATACAGCCTCTACGTTGTTTAAGCACAATTATGAAGTTAGAGGGCTGGATTTCTCTTCGCCTGGTCAACTCCAACAGAAGTAGCACCAAACCTCGAAGTAGATGATACATTGAGCTGCACATTAAAGCTCGACATGTCCCAACATCTTAGAGATTCCAATGGAAAAGCTAAATGAAAATTGTGCACCTCGCTAATCCTGCCACTTAAATCCAATTTAACATTCTAGCGACGTTTAAGGTCAAGGGATGCTGCCAGCAGGTGATGCAGCTGTAATATTCACTATTGGATCGAACTACAAAACTGCGTTAAAGAAAGGGTTTACCAGTGTTAAGCATTTTAAACAAAAATTGATTGTCCCTGCTGGACCTTATCTGCCAAAAAGAACGATAGTTGGAGCCGTTATAGGATGCCATTCATATTACCTCTTGAAATCCCATTATCCAAAGTATTGGAAGAAAGTAACGATTTCTTGCCGATAGTCGAAGAAGAGTTATATAATGCAAGCTTAGAAAGCAAACAGAAAATCATTGTTAACTTTAAGATTCATAATCTATCCTGAATTCGCAACCTTTTAGCAGGTGATAGACGCGGTAGACTGAGTTGAAGTCGACTGGGACTATAATCAGACTCTTCCATTCCAGATCCTGAGATTCTGGAATACACAATCTAAGAGGCAAACTAAAAGCGTCTACTCTAATAAAAGATCGATACAAGTTGAAGTAGCATTAGGCCAGCTAGATGGCGGAGTTTGAAGAAGAAACTAAGTCGAATTAAGAGCCAAAAGACTCTGCCTAAGGAAAGGGCTTATGCATGGAAAAATTTAATTTTTATATATTTTCATTTAGATAGGAATATTCATTAAAGATACTATAAAAAACCAAGCACAAGAGTATTTAAAGAATGAAAAAATCAAATCAAAACAGTCATCTATAAGAAAATAAAGATGAAACTTTTTAAATCGTAAATTTTATATAATTTTCAGCACCTGCAATTATTTCTGAAATTATATGATCTAAATCCTAATTATTTTCTGTTATTTAATAAAGTTTCAATAATCAATCCGTATCCTATAATAACAAAATTCATCAATGTAGAAACCTAAAATTAAGGGCTTTTGCAAAATTACGATTATATTTAATACTAGTAATAGTGATTAGCAATAGATAACTTGATTTTCTTTAAAATCATTTCATAAGAAAATAAATGGATAATTTTCAGTTATCTAAACCTCTTCTAAGCGACGAGAAGTCATTTGAAAAAGATGCTCTTCCCTCTATCACTATAGACAAAGAATTTAAGTTTAGCCAAATTAAGCCTACAACTATCCAAGTTAGTAATGATAAAGCACAGCTGGATCCAATGAAAGATGCTCTAATTAATATCTCAACTGTTTTTAATTGTCTTCTACCTTCAGAAGTCAGTGTGCCTTACCGGGTCCTTAATATAGCAAAGCTTTCAGATGAAATCCATTATCTGTCTAGCACCTGCGAAGGGCTTGCTCTTTATATCGACACTAGAACGCAAAAATTTGATGAGAAGAAAATTAGTGAAAAGCTAAATTATGTTGTCATTTTAAAAGGTGAACAAAAAGCAATATTCTCTGGCAGAACAACTCTTCATGAAGTTAGGCTTCCTTCACTTCTCCCAGTCAAAGAAAAAACCTTTGATTTCGGTGTTGAGATCCCAAAAATGATTCAGTCTTATGATCAAAATTCTTTATATGTCCTATTAAAAGAGCAAAAAATTGTAAAAGTCAACCCTGAAAATTTTCAAGAAAGAGAAGACATTCTTGAAGGAAATTTCACTCAAATGGCTTTAGCACGGACTGGAGAGTTTGCAACATTTTCAAATGATGGTAAATTGACATTAATAAATTTACAAACTTCAAGCCAAGAAGAAGTGCATATTAGCATTGATGATATTAGCTGTCTGGAATACTCTAATAACCAATCCAAAATTATAGCAGCTTCTTTAAGAACTGTAACTATAGTCAGCGTGAGTCCTTTGGTTATGGTAAGAGTTTTCAAAATGAAAGAAAACATTTACTCACCTACAATAGCCTTCGACGAAAACACTCTAATATTAGGAGATGATAAAGGAAAGCTTACGTTTTGAGACATTAAAAACAAAGAGCAAATCTCGGAAATCCAAGTTCATAATAAGACTATTACACTTGTGAGACTTTCCTATGATGGCAAATTGATATACACAAATGGACTTGATGGGAAAATTTGCACATTGCATTTTCCAGAATTTACTAAAGAATTATCAACTAAAGTAAGTGACTTTGAGGTTTTGCCTTCAGGAAATGCTTTGCTTATTAAAACTAACAACGATAGTTCATTCAAGAAGTGGGATTTAACTACCAACACGATTGAAGAGGTAGCTAGAATTAAAAAATGCTATATAGAATTTTACGATATCATTGATGAGAGTACCATAATGATCCTGGGCACTGATTACATAGTAAAGTACAACTTCATGAGCAAAGAAGGTGTTGAAATCCCTCTTGTAGATGATGACTCTGACTATATTTATGCACGCTCAGTCAGCCCTGATAAAGCATATTATGCAACTGGAGGGAACGCTCAAAAAGTGTTCTTATGGGATGTGAAAACGATGAAAAAGATCAAAGAATTCAAAGGAAGTGACACATGCATTTCAAAAATAATTTTCTTGCCGTCTTCCAATGTTATTGCAGCTGGAAACGGCAATGGAATTGTCTTCTTCTGGAGTATTTCGACTGGAGAATTTGTGATTTCCCCTATTAAAGCAGAAAAAGACCAGTTAATAAAATCATTAAATACTTTTCAAAATGAAGAAAATGTAGTAATTGGCTGTGAAAATGGCTCAATATTCGTTTATAATTGAAGAGCAGAAACATTGTTAGCCACATTTAAGGCTGGAGGAAAAATTAATAGAATTCATATAGTAAAAGATGAAAAAAGCCTTATTGTTGCAACCAATGAAGGCAAAATCACTTTTTGGAGTATTGCTACATACAATCAGTTATTTTATTATGATATTAAGCAGGAGATAGTTTATTTTCAGCTCACAGCTAATGAAAAATACTTAGCTTATACAATAAATAAGGAAGCCAAAGATGAAATTGAGAAAAAAGAAGAAGGGAGCGAAGATGAGAATAAATCTAATAAAGAAAAAAATGAGCATGAAGAAGATGAGGAAGTCAAATGCGGTACTGACAATTTATTTATTAAGAAAAATCCTCTGGCAACTGAGGTTGTGAGTGTTGCTGGACCTGGCAGCGAGTTTTCTTATATGAAATATGTTATGAATCTCTTGAATAATAAAGGGATACAGCATAATCCAGAAAGCAATCAATGGATTATAATGCCATATAGAATCAATACTCTTCATCTTTATTCTTACCTAAATCATCCAAATCTGCTGAAACTAGCACTTGAAGCTGGAGGTTCTCTATTTAATACTAATTTCGGAGAAAATGCTTTGTCATTTGCTATTAAAAAGCAGGCTTCAGGCTGTATAAGTGCAGTTGTGTCCTCTTTTGGAAAACTTTTAAAAGGAAATCCTAATGCCCTGAACTTCATATCAGAAGATTGCATTATTGGACTTAATAATCTTGGCTACCCTTCTTTAACCAAGTTTTATAAGCAAATCTATACCCCTTATAAAGGGAAATTTATCAAATTTGTTGATGAGTCATTTCCAACCCCGATTTATTATCATTCAAAAGAAATTTATCCATTAGAGTCAAATTTCTTTCAGAATGGGCAAAAAAAATTTGATTGCAAGCATTTAGTGGGCAAACCTGTAGCGTGTATGTCAACATCTTTACCGCTTCCACTAACTAATGGGTCTAAAGCAAGCATTGATTTCTTAGACAGCCTTGAAGAGTGTCCTAATTCCGCTATTTTTACAACTAAACTTATACAAGATATATTAGATCATAAGTGGGAAGATCTTAGATGGGCTATGTACTGGCAAGTAATCATATATACAATCTATATGGTTTTGCTTTCAGTTTATCTCCTATACTTTATAGGACAATCACTACCTTTGGTAATTATTTTTATTTTCAGCATACTACTTTCTTCTTATGAATTATTTCAGCTAATCACTTCTCCTTCGGAGTATATAGAGGATGTCTGGAATTATATTGATGCGATTAGAACTATATTAACTATAGTCTATGTATCTCTTAATTGGGCAGAAGACGAGCACTCTGAGCTTAGCTACAATATTTTATTGGGTATTGTAATTATTTCATGGACGAGAGGTATAACCTATTTCAGAATTTTCAAAAATACGAGATACATGGTTAATCTGATTACTCAAGTGATAAAAGATATCACATCATTCCTTATCCTCCTCTTCTACTCAACCCTTGCTTTTGCATTTATATTCTTAGTTATGGATAAAAATGACCCGAAATTAATTGATTATATCAAAATCTCATATAGACTAGACCTTGGAGATTTTGATTCCTCTGGTTTTACTTCAGCTCAATGGATATGCTTATTCCTGGCTACTATGACCAATATGATTATTATGCTAAATCTCTTGATCTCAATTATGGGCGACACTTTTGGAAGAGTTCAAGAAAACGCAGAAATTGCAGACAGAAAAGAATTACTAGGGATGATCATGGAAGTAGAAACATTGATGTTTTGGAAGAAAAATTTCAATGAAAGTTCTTATTTCCAGGTACTTACTGGTGAAGAATCTGAAGAAGTAGAAAAAAATATTAATACCAAGGTGGCAGCTATTAAGAAAAGTATAAAAAGATCAAATTTAATTAATCAAAAAAGATTCGAAACCATTGAAGAAATGTTTATTAAGATATGGACTAAGTTAGAAGGAGATAAGAAAGAAGAGAAAGCAGAAAAAGATTATGAGGAAGAAAGTGGAGAAGGAAGTGGGGAAGAAGAAGCTTAAGCTTCTAGTTAATTGACTATTCCTTAATTTTTATAAATTTTAAATGAGAAGTTTTTCTGAGTTATACCTATTTCAGCAATGAAATCTCAATTTTGCAAAGCGCTTTTATGGAGAATCCTTACAATAAAAGGGGGGAAATGCTCAGATGTAAACGGAATAACGTAACTGTAAAAATATGCCCAAAGTCAAACATATGCTCAAATTTAGAACAATTTGATGATATCAATATTGCAGACACTATTTGTATAGCTAGAAATAGCTCTTCATATATATATTATCCAGAAAATTATTTTTTAGGAAATTATGAACCTTGTTCCAATAATGAAGACTGCTATAGTAAGAAATGTTTGAGCGAACAAAATTTGTTTGTTGGCCCATGGAGTTGAATCAAATAATAGATAAGAAAATGAATATCAAGAAATCTTTGAAGATGAAGAAGATCTATTACTTAATACGATAAATTAGCTCGATGGGAAAATATTAGATCATATGATTTTATTCATATCAGCTCGAAAATAAATAATTCTGATGAAGTTCTTTTACTTACAATAAATTTAATCCCGATGTTGAGAAAGAGAATAAATTTTCTAGTCATATCTCAGGGAAAATAATTGTATTGAATAAGTTAAGCTTTGGACATATACTAGATTTCTATGACAACATAAAAATTCGAAGCCAAGGATTATGCTCAATTTATTTCTCTAAGAAAAGCTCTATTGAATTGGAAATCAAGAAGAAGATGATGCTGAAATTTGATAACTTCTTAGAAGGTGGAATTAATCTAAGTAATTATTTAAACTATAAATTCTGACAATATGGATAACTTTTATTTAACTGATGAGAGCTTATAATGAAATATTTGAGAAAGAACTTATCTTATGCCTAATTTAAGATTATGGTTAATTAGTTTGCTTAAAAATCATTTTATTGGCTATCAAAGCAAAAGCTTCTTCAACATTATGACCATCTAATGATGAAACTTCAATATAGCTCATATGATTTTGATCTGTAAAATCTTTAGCTTCATCATAAGAAACTTGTCTTGATTCCCTTAAATCTGCTTTTGATCCGACTATAACAACTATGCTATTTCCTGCTCCATTTGTGTTGATCTCTCTTATCCAATTGGAAACAGCATTAAACGAGTTTCGGTCAGTTATATCAAAAACCACAATGCAGCCTTCGGCTCCTCTATAATAAGCCCCGCTCATTGTTCTAAATCTTTCTTGTCCAGCTGTATCCCAAACCTGAAGTTTCACTGTTTTTCCATTTAGACTTATCTTCTTGAATTTCTATGTAATATTTACGAAGTCAAACGAAATTGTGCTTGAATCTCCAATAAATTGATTTTCACTGAAACGGATCATAAGGCTTGTTTTGCCTGCTCCTGCATTGCCTAGCATGATAACTTTGAATAAATAATCGCTATTTCTAAATTACATTTGCTCCATCATTTTGATTTATATTGTAAAATCAGAATTTGAATAGAAATAATACAGACATTTGAAATTTTAGAATTTGCTAAGGAGCTTCAAAATAGGCCAGAAATAATTTTCATTGAGCCTAGGGGCTGAAGTTAAAGGAAAAATGTAAATTTTAGATCAATCTATTTTATGATCCATTTATGATATTTTTGTAATTTTAATGCATGAAAAACTTGTATCTGCTAGTGCAATTATTTTAATTATAAAATTTGAAAAGATGATGTGATCGATTTATTTGATGAAAACATGATATTTTAAGAGTTAGCTACAAATTTATTTATTTAGGCGTTTAATTCCTGGTAAATCTACATTTGAATACAAACAATAGTTCCTCCATTTATTAGGACTTACTGTTGCATATTCCAAAACGAAATTTGTTGGTTTGATATTAAATGCTCTAAAATATTTAATAAGCTCACTTTGCTCTCTTCTTAAGAAGGCTATCATGATTTTTGTTTTAAAATTGTAATTAACCACTTTGCACACAGCTTCAAACACTTTATGCATTGGGATATAAAAAAAAGGTGGGTCAAAAACAACTATTCGAAACTCCTCTGAAACATCTTCAGGGTTTAATAAATCATAATATCTGAATTTAGGTAAATAGCTAAATCTTGTGTCTATATCATATAAGGCTTCTTCTCGGCCTTCTTCATGCAATGCATGGGCTAGACTTGGTGTTGGCGAGGCATAATAAATTTGTATAAGACTCAATGGCATGGATTAAATTAGATACAGTTTTTTCTGTTCAGAAATACTGCTCAAGGTCATGCCGCTCTACAAATCCATCAGCAAACATACTTCTTTGTTGTATCATTTTTATTAATAGTCAAAACGTCAGCCATTACCAGAATATATTAAATTTTTATTAGGATAACTCCACAATATATTTATAAACAATAATTTCCCTGGCTTCTAGTTTCTATACTCATATTCAGAAGCTGACTAAAATCAAATAATGATTGTCTATTGAGTAGCTATCTATAAATGCTTGAAGATGAACTAGATTAGTTATTGAAAGAAATGAGGATCATATAAACTTATTAATAAATTTACAATTAACACCAATCTTGCAGGAATATACATGTTTTCTAGCAATATTCCTTGATAATATAAGCTTAAGGAATTTAACTTCTTCCAGGAGAGGGTATTATTAGCTTTTAATCAATAAAATTAATAATTTTTCTTTTGTAATTCGTATTTTTATACAAACTTATCTATAAATAACTCACGTTTTTATACAAAAATATATAATCATTAATTCCTATCAATCTTTGATTTTAATTAATGCCTAATAACCTAACTGCTCTTGAGCCATCTTATTATAAGCTATCTTATTTTTCGCTCTTTCAGCCCAGGTTTCATTATACTTCCATATATCGCATTTAGGTAGAATATTTGGAAAAACCTTTTTATCAAACCCTATTTTCATAGTATGACTGTTAAAATACAGCACTTTCAGCACACATAGCCTTCCAATAACAAGATTTTCTACCATATCTTTTATCGTCACGTCAAGCTCATAATTAGGTTCTTCACAAAGTTTATATAAGAAATAAGCTGCTGCTCTAGTCCTTGGGACATCAATACTCATGACTTTCTCCATTATCCCTATTTCTTCAGTGGCCTCTATATCTGTCTCAAACATCTTAAATGTTTTATTTAAATCGTTGATAGCACTATTAGTCATTCACCATATAAGCTTTGTAACAGACATTTTTTTAGTTTTTAAAATTCTACACGATGTTTCAGTCAGTGCTATGTTTCCATAGGTAAAATGCCACAAGTCATGGAGCTCACCTTCAGTAATAGTTGGGACTTGGTGAGTCACATAGCTTTTGAATCATTCCTCACTGTCTTCTTTTATATTGATTCATTCAAAAAGATCATTGTAATGCTCAATAATATCTAAAGGGCCTAAGTAGAGACCTTGACCTTCTATTACTGAGTAAAAATGGGTTTTTGTGTTAACTAATTCATTTAAAAGAAACTCAAAGAATTTAATTGTTTTTTCTGTAATGAATAGCATTTGACACTGAGAAATATTCAAAACTGGGGCTTGTATACTCGCTTCATAGCAAGCTTTCCCTATTGTATTAAGCACAACAACCAAAAATGCTGAGCTGAGTTCCCCAAACAGATGTTCTGCTCTAAACGCAAGAATTGATGTGGCAGTGATATCAAAAGCGTCCGCAACACTTACATTATCAATTACATGCTGAAACCCTGAATATTCTACGTCAGTAAGTTTAATAACATTCCTATAAGAAGTAAGCTTGCTATTAATGATTTCTATCCCTATTTGTTTTTCTTCATTTCTGAGATCTATTAGATTTGCTCCGTCATTCCTTTCTGCAGTTTCTTTATCAACTTCTTCAGATAGAGCACATAGTTTTTTGGCATAATTGTGAAACAATGAAAATAACTCTTGTTTTGCTGAGTCTGGGAGTAATTTTTTCTTTTCTAAGTATTCTAGTACTCGGACAACTGCTTGATTGAAACAATCGATGAAGTTTAAAGGGTCAACAGTATTATCTTCATTAGGATCACGCTTCTTAGCTTCTTTTGGAGATTCATGAACTGCATCAGTGAAGGTTACGTCTAGTAGCATATCAGGTTCTTTTGATTTGCACCCAGCTGCAAAAGACATTCGAAGTGCCATCGATTTTCCTGTACCCTGAGGACCTGTGACAATTAGAGTATTCTTTGGAGGAGGATTCATGGCAAAAAAAGTGGTCACAGATGGTAATATTTCTTCAGGTGTTGCTGAAAATCAATTTCTTGAAAACAATCTTAAAGATCTTCTTAGCATACTTAATAAATATCATTAAAAGATGAAATCTTTATTTAGTCTAAATTTAGAATTCTTAACTACATTAATTCTTATATTCTTTTTTAAAATAAAATTCCTTATATTCTTTTTCTTGTTTAATTTTAGATTAAAACTGTTTATCCATTTCTATTCACTGAAAACTTCATTTCATAATTTAAAATGCAAAGCAACGCGGGAGATTGTGAGTCCCCTACACTGAAACGATCTAAAATCAGCTCAATGCTGCAGCAGCCAGATGTCCGAGACAAAGTCCTCGAGTCTTTGGCTGCCCAAGGAATTCCATCCCATACTCCATGTCTCAAGCTAGAAATTGCAGAAAATCAAGGCAAACGGTTTTCTATGGAGCAAAATGATGTGACCAACGTATTCGAGGAATTTGGAGAAATTCAAAGCTTGAGGGTCTTTGATAACATTGCGTTGATCCTTTATAAGGACATCGTCTCTGCTTATTTCGCACAAAAAGTGCTAAATGGGCGCCAACTACCAGGGTTTAATTTGGTTCTACAAGTGAATTGATATCATAATCAAGAAGAGACTTCTCGCATCCCTCTTCAAGATTTATCAATAAATACTCCAGAAATCCCACAACCCATAAAATATACTTGTCGATTTGACATCCAAATTGACAATGACAAAGAATTTCAAGTCGCCAGAAGACTAATTGGCCCAAGAGGTTCTAATATGAAAAAAATCGTTGAAAGGTGCTGCAAAGGCGTACAAGGCCAAGCACATGATATAATTAAATTAAGGCTCAGAGGAAGAGGATCAGGCTTTAAAGAAGGCCCAGATAAAGAAGAAAGTGATGAGACCTTACACATGTGTGTCAGCTCTAAATTCGAAGATAAATATGAAATTGCTTTAGTCGAAGTTGAAAAATTAATTAACCAGGTTTATGCCGAGTATAGAGATTATTGCTTAGAAAAAGGGAAGCCAGACCCTCAGCTGAAAGCAAAAAAAATCGAAAATGTGTCAGGAAGAACTTTGAATATTCCTGTTGAAAAAATCAGAGAAATTGAAGAATTGGATTCTTCAGAAATTGATATTGAAGAATTAATTGATATTAGAAACGAAGCCAGACGACAATGCAACTTCCAAGAAGCAGATAGGATCAGAGAAATTCTAAAGAAAAAAGGCGTCATTTTGACTGACGAAAAAGGAGCCAGAGGAAGAGGCACTGAAGTCACTTCTTGGAAACATAAGAAAAACCAATAGATAAATCAATATTTAAAAGGTAAATTATTCCAAAAATAATAAACCAGATCTATAATTCAATAGCCTTTTAAAATGGAAATCCTAATATCTCAAAATCCACAACAATGCCAGCTCTTTGGTAAACTCGGCTGACTTGTTCAAGGACTCCTCGGAGCTGCATCATTTTCTTCGCTTATTGGTACTTTATAATTCAGTTAAAAGATATACAGATCAGAACAGAAGAACTTGAAAAATCTGGTTCATGGATACTTCAAAGCAAGGATTTAGTGCAGGATTATTACATATTTTGAATTTACTGATATCATATTATATTGAAGGAAAAGAGCCTGGATCGGGTCAATGTACATGGTATTTTTTGACTTTTGTTGTAGATATATTTTTGGGGATGGCTATAGCGTATATTTTGTTAAATAGTCTTGAAAGATGTCTAAATGGGAGCGAAACGTTAAGGTTTAAGTCAGGATTTTATGGAGAACCTCCAAGCTGAGGCTTGTGGGCTTATCAAATGTGACTATGACTAGGAATAATCCTTTTTACCAAATTCTGCTTAATTGGGATTATGGTTGTGTTTAAAAGTCCATTACGGTTTATAGGGGATTTATTGTTGAAGCCTATAGAGAGGTTTCCGAATTTTGAGCTGATAATGGTAATGATAATAATACCTGTAGTGATGAACTCTTTAATGTTTTGGATTACAGACAGCTTTTTGAAAAATGAAGAAAAAGTGGTTATAGCTACAGAAACCATCTCAATAGAGCTGCTAGAAAAAGATATAGATAGTGAAGAAAGTATTGCAATTAATAAATATCAAATTTAATAGACTAAATGGACTAAATTAATAATTCTTCCATTGAATCATAAACATAATCTGGCTCAAAATCGTATTTTTTATAGCTTTCTCTTGTTTCTGCTCCTGTCATCATAAGCACACTTGCTGCGTTAAAATTTTTGGCCAATTTTATATCAGTAACCATTTTATCCCCGAAAACAACGATTTTCCCAGTATCCAGCCTATCTCTTCTGCATATCATTTCTAAGAGATAAGTATTAGGTTTCCCTAAATTTTCAAATTCTTGTACCCCTGAAGCACATCTCAAAGCATCAACTATGCATCCACATGAAGGCGCATTGTATTTTCCAAACCTATCATAATGATCATAATTCCCAGTTGCTAATTTTGCTCCACTTTGTATACATTTCGAGCCATAACTCAGCATTGTATAATTAAAATCAAAAGTAAACCCAGCTATGACTGCTTTTACGTCTGGGTCTACTTCTAGCTCTAAAAAGTCTCTATGTGTTCCAAAAATTGTATTTTTATAAGAATTCCCATCAATTACTTCGTATCCAGCTTCTTTTATTTCTTCAATTAATCCTTCACGGCCGATCACAAAAACCTTTGTATTTAAAGGATAATTTTGATGAAGATAAAGAGAGCAAGAATAAGCTGCACATAAAATAGTGTCAAGCTCAGCTTGGATGCCTATTGCGTTTAGTGCTTTAATAAAGTCTTTTCGTTTTCTGCTCGCATTGTTGGAGATGTAGTAGACCTTTTTACCTAAAGCATGAAGACGGTTTATAAAATCCACTGCCCCTGGTAATGCAGATTCAGCTTCTCATACGACTCCGTCTAAATCAAAGAAAAAGCTGTCATACTGCATCATCTCTGGGATTATCATATTAATTTTTATTAATCCTTATTGAGATTATTAAAGCTCCCTGTTTTCTACGAAATGGTAAAAGATAATTTTTTATTTGATCTATTGCTTTAGGATAAAATAATTTTAATTTGGTTGGGAAATATTCTTATAACGTTTGGTAGTTTTGCAAATTGCTTTAAAAATCTAGGTGCCTTCTAATCAAAATTGAGTCATAAACAATGCTAAGTGATATTTCAAAAATGTAATGCTAGATATATTTTATCATTTTCTCTTTAATTTCTTTTTAAATTGCTTTTCTAATGCAAAATTCTATTAATTTTTACGATATACCTTAAGAAATTAGTTATATCTATTTAGACTATTAGGCAAATATACAAATCTATATGATGACGTTATTTAAATAAATCTTGAAAATTAGAGAATTTAGGTTTTTTTATTATATATAAAATTCTGTTTATTCAAAGCAAATTTTTTCAATTGATGAATTATTTCTGATAACTTTTACGTTCGACATAAAGTCTTTTATCACTTTTATATAAAATCTTAATAATAATTATGGATATATATTGCTATCAAAGTTCCAAAGATGTATCAAATGACGAATGCATTTTGAATTAGAATTTGATTTATAAAAATAAAAAAATTTTTATAATTTCTTTTAAAGAATTATTATCAATAAATAATTTGCCATATCTGCGTTATTTTTTTTATTTTTTCTTATCTATATGCCCCTCTGAAATAATATGATAAATCTTTGAATCTATAATCTGCTTTTAATGCATTTGTAGAAAAAGCACTTTATAAAATATTGAAATCACAACATAGGATTGCATTTTAGCCATTTTTATTAATATAAGCAACAGAAAATTAATGTGAATTTATTTTTTTTGCTTTAATATCACCCTTTCTTTCCAGTTCAAGAGTAATAAATTTCAAAATAATTCAGATATTTTTGATAGATTTTTTGTGAATTCTTTATTTGTCTTTAGTAATATTTTAGTCTTTTCTTTAATTCATTGCATTTAATAGACTGAATAACTAAAACAACGAATATTAATTGATTTCCAATAAACTTCAGCGTGCAATTTAGCACATAATCATTAACTGCAAACCATATAGACTTTTTAATTATAAGTTAGCTCTACTTTAATGATTTAATGACATTACTCTAATTTAGGCTGCGATAAAAATTTTGCTATGTCCTCTAACATAAATAACTCACTTTCTTCTAAGTTATTTTTGATATCACTGAAGGTAATAGCAATATTAGCATTTTCATCCAAATCTTCATCCTTTATCTTCAGCTTTTTTTTGGGCCTTCCTAGTTCTTGAAAATCTTCAATGTCTTTCCTTGCTCTTTTTTCCACTTCTTTTTCTTGACTTTGTGCTAATGGATAAAAAAATTCCAAATCCTTCTTTTTCATTAGCCCGATTCGGCTAGTCATTAGTTTGCCAATGTTTACTGTATCTTCTATGCTTTCAGCCTCTTTGTAGGCTGCTCTTGCTTGATCTAATTGATCAAAAATTTCATATAGTATACCTAGGTTTATCCAGGCTTCTCCTCTCTCTTGATTTATCTTGATAGCTTTTACGAAACATTGAAATGCTTCATATGCCATAAAGCTATTTGCAAATTTAATCCCAAGCCTACAAAGGCTAGAATAAGTATTCCCAGTTTTCCCACCAACTAGCTTTAACGACTGCATGATTTGTTCAGTTCTGTTGATATGGCAAATTATTGGATTCAAAAATACCTAAAAAAATGAGCTAAAGATGCCTACGAGAGACTTAGGATAATCATCTTATAAGGTGCAGAAGTCAACAGCAATAGTGTGCTCATTATCAATTAAGAGAAAAGAAGAAATTATAAGACCATTATTAAACTAAGGAGTCAAAAATGACAGAGAGAATTTAGTTCCTCTATAGGGACAAAAGGCAGAAATGCTTAGAGAATTGAGTGATTTTATAAAATTTCGTTTATTTGTAATTTCTTGTCAGATTCTAATAAAATATAAGTGGCCATTAATACTCCATGCTAATTTAGAATTTACTATTTGATTATGTCTTATATTCTTTTTATTGTGTGTGTTGAAAGGAATTAAGATTCCCAAACATAAAATCCTGAGCATAATATTCTGAAAAGTCTAATTATAAAAACCTAAGTTACTATAAAAATTTTAAAAATTATAAATTAATAATTGTAATTATTTATTTATATTAAAAAATTTCATAATTGCATTAACAACTATGACGAATAACAATTAATTACTAAAGTTCATAAAAATTTTCCATAGGAATAAATAAAAAATTTCGAGATTTTCATTTATTTTTGTATGAAAATTTCTTTTCCTAAAATATGCAAAATTAGACCAGTGGTCTTCATAAGCACCCTGATATGTCCATTCTCTTTTTTACGTTTAATCTAGATATAATGTAAATAAACTTTTTCAGCTTAAATTATTAATATAATAATGGCAATTTTAAAGCTTTTTTTAATTTTTTATCATTCTCTGCCTATTTCTTTATGAAACATCAGAGAATTTTCTTTTATCATATAATTATTATTAGTTAATGCAAAAACTCCAAATGAAATCCTTCGCTAAACAACTCACTTTTTTTGTTATCACTGCTGCTCTGGTCAATATAAATATAGCTCACAGAAGCTTCAATTCCTGCTTGAAATGGAGATTTTTTGGAAAGCTGAAACCTGAAAAGTCTTAGAATGTCTTGTCCTTTTGGAGACTCTAAAAATGACGGAAGTCTTCGTTTTTGATAAATAATTCCAATAATTCCTAACAAAACTCAGCCAACGCCTATTATGGACTCAGCAAAAACCATATTAAATCTTGCGACTTCACAGCAAATCCAAAGCCAAACGCAGCAAAAAATAAACATCGTATATCATAAAGAAGCCCTATCATAATTGTAAGGCTTTTTAAATAATGTGAAAACCCCATAAATTGAGACAATAGAAACAAATGATACAGTGTAAGCAATATCAGAATAAGGCAAAAGTGTTGTATTCATCACAACTAAAACAATCTGCATGAAGCTTTTAATTACTGAATTATAAGGCTGCTCTTTAAAGTGAAAAACTAAATTTCCGGTATTATCTTTTCAAGAGGGTCGATAATACAAGCTTGCAGGTAAATAAAGCAAAATCGCTACAGACGATCCTGCGATATATTTCAAATGATCATCTTGCCAACAAAATATAGTGCAGTCTTGATTATGAAAGCTGTCTTTAAAGTTATCTCCTATACTTTTTGTACATTGGAAAGTTAGTAATAAAAATCATGTCATTGGCAAAAATAATATATCGCCTATAATAGGAAGCAAAATATTGCCAATTTCACTTATTATTACAATTAATTGAATCTTGCATTTTCTCCAAATGTTAAACATTTTGCCGATAAGGAAAAAAAGCCACATTGCCAAAATAATTTCCATCATAATTATTTGATATCATATTGTCCAATCTAAATTTTTCGATAAATTTCTGAAATCTAGTGCTGAAATTTTTATTATTTTCTTAAAAAAATCAGGAAATAAGTCTGTAAAATCTGGACCTATGCAAATATACTGGAAACATTCTACTATCATTGCAAAATACATAAGGTTATCTAGGATATTTTCTTCTGTTTTGCATTGGAGCATTAAGTACTTTCTTGATAATGTAAATTCGAAATTTTTATAGAGAAAATATATATCAAAAATTAAAAAAGACCCTCCAATAATAAGAAGAATCAGGTAGCCATATAAAAATGATCGTTCTTGTTCAGATTTAAATGGGCATGACAAGTCAGCTCCTATGATATCGCTTGGGAGGATTCCATTATTATCAGAATATCATGAAATATCAATTAAAGACTCATAGACAATGACTTTGGTAGGATCATTGATTCCACTCAATTTTAACTCTCAGTTTGAGTTGTTTCTAATCAAATTATAAACCCCTACCTTTATAGTTGATCTATCATTGCCGCTTTTACTTATTTGAACATTTCCTGAGCATCCTGAGAATTGAACTTTCCTTATTCACTCTTCAATTCCGGAGCTATTTAAGTTAAATCCTCTACTTATCATTGAATCTACTGCATATGCTCCTAGATAGGCTGCATCATAATATAAACACATATAATCATAAGCAACCCCATATTCTTTGAGAAATTCTCCATAAATCTGCTCCCCAAATGCTTTGTAATATGACAAAAAAGTGACATAAAGTGATCCATCCCCAATTTCTATTAGTTTTTTATAAGAGTCTTCACCTATTGCATATTGAACATTGCTGGTTAGGCCTAACCCTCCTCCAGAGACCAAATAAACATCCCCTTTCCTCATTCCTAAATCATAAAGAGCTACTACAATTGAAAATACTTCAGTATTGGTTGCTTCAATTATTATATATCTTGTCTTTAAATCAACAATTTCTTTCACAAATGATTTATCGGTGCCATTATAACCACTGGGAATTACTTGGTTTTTGTTTATAACATCAATTTTATATGACTCCGCTCTATTGAGAAATTGACTTTTGAAATTTTCACCTCAAGGATTATTAAGATATAGCAAAGAAACCTTTGTGATTCTTAAAGATGCAAGGAGTAAAACAATTGCATTTGCTGTATATGTATTTGAAAATGATACACTTGCATATTGTGAATAAAAATTGTTGCTAAGTGAAGCTGATGCTTCAACTCCGAGTACTGGGACTGAAATATTTAAGGCTTTAAAAGTATTTAATGTACCTTCTGCCATAACAATTGGCTGAGCAGGGACATGAAAATACCCTAGCTCTGCTGAGTGTTCTTTAAAGCACTTGCTTGCATAATCGCTATCATAATAAGAGGCACCACAGTCTGTTATGTTGTTAATAGCCAAATCAAAATTTTCAAGTATTTTTGACTGGGAATTAATAGTATCTATAGCATGAACTGAGCCTAATTGGCAGTATGTATTATATATATAATTAGATCCGTCGGGATTGGTACTTCCGCCAGAAATACTTATAGGTAGTTTTATCCTTGAATTGTCAGGAGGCGTTGTTAGATTTCCGTTAAAAATAGGAGGGGTATAGAAAGTAACCACTCTATTGGTAATATTTCCAACTAAAACTGGCTCCCCGTTTTGGATATTAAAAAGGTGGAATCTTTCAAGGACAACTTGAGTAAGTAAAAATCCATAAAATGTATATAACGAAAAGGAGCCTTGTATTGGGTAATAATTCATTAAATTCATTAAAAAATTTGCTGAGTAGTTGATTATAATTTCAGCATAATTTGCTATGTTTTTAGGCATCCAAGCGTACTCTTCTAATGTAAGTGCTCCTTCAAGATATGCACTTCATGCGCTTTGATGGGGGAAAATATAAATATAATCTTTTGTGTTCATCTCAGCTTCTATTACTGCTTGTTGAATTAGTTTAGACATATTATCATTTGTCGCTATTACGATTGTTTTTACCCCTAGAGGTTTGACTTCTTTTGAAACAATGATATATATGGTTTCATATGAAAGCCCTGTCGGAAGAATTGTCATAAAAACGACCTCAACATCTGTAACAGCTTGAAAATCCATCTCCGAGAAATCTTGACTTACAAAAACAATGATTTTTTGCCATCCGAAATGTTTCACTAAAGCAATGCATCCATCTCTTATTAAAGTATATCTGGTGTGATCATAATAAGTTAATGGCGGAATAGCATTTGGTGTATATCCAGATACTAGATGTAAAAATAAAAACTGTGTAGCATATGCATCAATATATGCATTTATTACTGAAGAACAAGTTATGTCATATAAAAATAAAATATCTTGGCCGACGATAAATTCTAAGAAATCATTAGCATCATTTACTTCTAAAGGGATGAAAAAGGCATCTGGATTGCCTATGCATTTTTCTGAGTTAAGATCAGGACAATTATATTCTTTCAATAGGACCTCTTTTATTGATTCAGGAGTATATTTGCTGTATAATAAAGGAATAGTGATAAACTGACCAAATGCTATTGTAAAAAATAGTAGGAAGTAATATTTCATAGAGAATCGTAACATTTCCTATTAAATTATGCCAAATTATATAGTTATTCATTTAACCTGCAAAATATTTTTGAATTTTAAATATTTTTGTGTTAAGAGAGCTAGTTTTGCAATAAAATATGAATTAAATTTATTTTAATATAAATCAAGGTTCGTTTCAAATTTTCTTTATTCTATAAGGACTTTTTAATATCAAATGCAAATTCAATTCTTATTGCAAATAAAAAAAAAAGTCTTAAAAAGAAAATGTGCTGGAATTATTAAAGAAGCGATCATGCTTTATTTAAATAAAATTTTGAATTTTTAATGATAAATGCTAATAGATCTTCCAGAATCCATTTAATTTGACTTCTATGAGAGATGAGAATAGTTATATATGGCTTTAACATATCTTTTTTTAGGCGATACATGCAAAAATTATACAAAAGCATTAAAGCGTTTTATAAAAATATATTGATCTTATTTATTCAAATTTAATCGAAGTAAATTATTTCTATTTATCTTTTTATTCATTTTTAAGAATTTTTAAATCTTCTTTAGACATAAATAAAAAGAGGCTTACTAATCTAATAATAAAAATTAAACAATTATTACCATAGGAAGTTAGCTTATAAATCATTTAATTTGAACTTTAAACTGGATATATTGAGAACAACTTTTACACATTTATCACTTTTGCTGCCAATTTTGTTTTGTTAATTAAATCCAATTAATAAGCGGGTACTTATAACCTCAGATACTCTTATATGTATTTCCCTTTTTCATTCCATATGACCAAAACATTTCTCAGATGCTTTCTCTCCTTACTCTTTTACCTTCTTCTTGCTCTCTATCCCTGCCTTCTGGTGTCAATCTCTGATATTTTATTATCTTGAAAATTTTAATTTTCAAGTATTTAAATTCTAGTTACTCCTTCCTAGATTCGCTAAATTTATAAAGAAAAACAATGAAAAAGTCAAAGCTTGGATCAGCTCTATGATATGAGCAAGCAAACCTATAAATTCGCTATGTGGATGATGCTATTTCTAGAATTTTCCTTATTAATAAGGCTTTATTCTCAGCTAAAATGCGTTTTAATTTTATTTTTATATTTTTTTATGCTAGTTATATTAATTTATCAGAAATTAATTTCTTACTACAATGAATCAATACAAACAATTCTTCTAGATTTCGTGATAATCAATAGAACGGAAAATGAATTTAATTTCTTTAAGATTCATAAAGAAAACATATAACTCATGAAAAATTCTGAAGCTTCAAATATTTTTAATAAATATTTCGTCACAAAAAATAGATACTATGGCATTATTCAAGAGACTCTTAGACAAAACTAGAAATTCCATATGAAGAAAATACGATAAATATGTATAATGAGTTACATCTCAAATTTAAACCCTTATATATGAATTATTTTGATCATCTAACAACTAGTTTTCTGGAGTTTCTATATAAACGCATATAATTTATTAAAATAGTCTAGCTTTACGCCCAATACCCATCAGCTGTCCAATACCGCCCTTCTTAGGGTTTCTCTACTGCCAGAATTTGACAGTGCTAGTTTTAATCTGAGATATGTCAACTTCAAGCATTCGAATTTCGACTAATGTACTTGCAGCTCTTGGGTAAATCAACTTAATTCCGTCAATTATATAAAAGTCCAGTTTAAGTCTCCCCATTAAATGGCACAAGCTATAAAAAGGATCATTTAATTAATCATAAACTCTTTAAATTTGAATTAATTTAACTTTTAATCTAATTTAAAAATATTGGAGAGTAATTTTCACGATAATTGTCGCTTTTGATATTATCATTGGAATCTTGGTCAATATAAATATACTTCATAGAAGCTTGGATCCCAGCTTCAGAAGGTGACTGCTTAGAAAGTTGAAATTTAAATAGCTTCAAAATATCTTGCCCTTTGGGAGCTTCCAAAAATGATGGAAGTTTTAGCTTCTGATAAGTTAATCCTATAATTCCTAGCAAAAGTATGCCAGCACCTAAAGTGCATTGAGCAGAAATCACATTAGCTTTTGCAATTTCACAACAAATTCAAAGCCAGGAACAGCAAAATATAAATATGGAATACCAAAGAGAAGCTCTGTCATAGCTATATGGCTTCTTATATAATGTAAAAATTCCAAAACTTGCCATAATAATAATAAAGCATACTGAATAAGCAGTATCTGAATAAGGTAAAATGATGATGTTCAATACAACTAAAATTATTTGTATAAAGCTTTTGATGACTGAATGGTAAGGCTGCTCTTTAAAATGAAAAATCAAGTCTCCAATATCATCTTTTCAAGAAGGCCTATAATATATACATAAAGGCAAATAAAGTGAGATCGAAAAAGCTGACCCAATGACATAATAAGTATGATCATCTTGCCAACAGAACACGGTGCAATCTTGATTATGAAAACTGTCTGTAAAATTATCTCCAATGCTTTCTGTGCATTGAAAAGTCAATGATAAAAACCATATCATTGGCAAAAATAAAATATCCCCTGTGCAAAGAAGAACCACTTGGCTAATTTCGTTGATTATTGTGACCAATGTAGTTTCACATTTTCTCAAGAAAGTAGTAATCCTCAAAACCAAGAAAATAAGTCAAATGCCTAAAATAGACTCCATTAATATTATTTGGTATCAGATTGTCCAATCATATTTTATATTCCACCCTCTAAAATCAAGTGTTGCTATTCTAATAACCCTTTTCGAAGAATCAGAAAACATGTCATTATAGCTTGGACCAATAGCTATGTATTGCAAGCATTCGATTGCCATGATAATATACTGTAAGTTATCAAGGATGTTTTCTTCTGTTTTGCAATCAAGAATTGAGTGATTTTTCAATTTTTTTTGTGATAGAACTTTATAGAGAAAAAATAAATCAATAGCTAGAAAAGATGCTCCAATAATAAATAGAATTAAGTATCCATAAATAAATGACCTAACCTTTTCAGACTTAAACGGACATGGTAAATCATCACCAATAATTTCACTTGGGAGAACCCCGTTATTATCAGTGTACCATGTAACATCATCTAAGGCTTCTAAAACAACTACTTTGGTAGGATCATAAATTCCGCTTAAAATGATATCCCAGCTGGTACCATTCGACCTCAAATTATAGACTCCTACCTTTATAGTAGATCGATCAACTCCACTCTTACTTATTTGAACTTTTCCTGAACACCCTGTGAAATAAACTCTTCTTACCCATTCTTCAATTCCTGAGCTAATTAAATTAAATCCTCTATTTATCATCGAGTCTAGAGCAAGAGCTCCAAGATAGGTTGCATCATAAAATAAGCACATATCATCATAAGTAAATCCATATTCTTTCAAAAGTTTTTCATACACTTGTTTTCCATATGACCCATAAAATGATAAAAATGTTATATATAGAGAGCCGTCTACAATTTCTAGTAATTGATTATGTCTGCTTTCATTTATATCAGAGTTTGAAACACTTATACCTCCTGCAAAAATCAAATAAAGGTCTCCTTTCCTCATCCCTAAATTATAAAAGCCGTCTATAACTGAAAATACTTCAGTATTAGTAACTTCTACGATGACATACCTTGATTTTATATCTATAATTTCTTGGAGCATTGATTCATCAGTACCGTTATAACCAACTGGAATTGCTTGTTTTTTATTTAAAATTTTAATATTATATGCCTCTGCTTGCCTTAAAAATTGATTTTTGAAATTTCTGCCTGAAGCAGTGTCAAGGTATAGTATTGAAACTTTATTAATTCTGTAAGAAGCCAGAAGAAATACTATTGCACTTGCTGTATAAGTATTAGAAAATGATATACTTGTATATTGAGGGTAATAATCATCGTGCAGAGACGCTGAATCCTGAATACCAAGAACTGGGACTGAAATATTTAATGATTTAAAAGTAGACAGTGTGCCATCAATCATAGAAATTTGTTGAGAGGGAACATGAAAATAGCCTAAGTCATTTAAATGGTCATTGAAACATTTACTGGCATAATCACTATCGAAATAAGAAACCCCGCAGTCTGTTATATTATTAATAACTAGATCAAAGTTTTCAAGTATGCTAAAATCTGTATTAATAACATTTACGGCACATATTGATCCATATTGACAGTCTTTATTATAAATATAGGAAGATCCATCTGGATTTGTACTTCCGCCTGAAATACTGATATGAAGTTTTATCTTAGAGTTATCAGGTGGAATACCTCCTTTAAAGGGTATTGGTTCATATGGGTATACAACCTTAAGATAGATAAGTCCTAAAAGGTAAGCTTCATTATTCTGCATAACAAAAAAATAGCATCTTTCAGGATTTACATTATTTGGATTAGCCAAAAACATATACATTGAATATTCAGAAATTGCTCCATTTTTAGAGTTTAGATTCATTCATTCCATTATATAAATTGCTGCTTGATTAACATAAAACTCAGCATAATTCACATAACTTTTCATCATTCAGGGATAGTCTTCTATTAAATATGCCCCTTCGAGATAAGCAGCTCATGCACTTTGGTGGACTAAAATGTAAACATATTCATCTTTATCCATCTCAGCCTCTATTACCGCTTTCTGAATTTGTTTAGCCAAGTTCTCTTCGGTCGCAATAATAATTGTTTTTACACCAAGCGGTTTAATTTGCTTAGAAACAATGATATAAATGGTTTCATATGAAAGACCATGTGGAAGAATTACATAAAATGCTACTTCAACATCTGATACTTTATCAAAGCCCATTTCTAAATTTTCTTGGCTCGTAAGAATTACAACTTTTTGTAAGCCAAAATATTTAACTAGAGCAATTGCTGAATCCCTTAAAGAGGTGGCGTGACCATTGATATAAGTTGCATAGGGAGAAACAAAACCTGGGTTATAGTCAGGGATTAAATCTAAAAATTGATAAGTTTCTGCATAGGAGGAGATATAAAAGTTTAGCAATGATGAAAGTGTAAAATCTATAAGGTAAGAAATATCTTGATTCTCTATGAATTCTTCAAAATCTTTTAAATCATTTATTTCAACAGGTGTGTAAAATGCTAAGGAGCTTTTTTCAAAACATCATTCATAGGTAAGATCTGGACAATTGAATTTAGTTCTTATTATTTCTACTATCTCCTTTGGGGTCAATTTGCTATATGCAACAGCAACATTGAGGTATTGGCCTGAAGCTATTGTAAGAAGCAGCAGAATAAAAATTTCATAATAGAACAGTAGCATTTTCTTTTAAATTATATTTATCCAACTTAATAAAGTTACCAAATAGAATTTTCAAATTTTCTGATAATGACTGATCATTCAGCATGCTTTTAACCATACTACTTAAAATCAAGTATAAATTATAGGCAGAATACTATTTTTTATCGAATTGAGAAACAGAAAAAGCGCCCTTTAGTCACTAATCATTGAATTTACTACGAAAATCAAAGAATAACAGATTCTTAGAATTTCATAAAATGGCTCAAATTGAAATACAACTAAAGAAAACAATGGAAAAGTAAGAGCTTTGATTAGATTATTGTAAATAAATTATAAATTTTATCTGTAGAAATATATTTCTAATATTTCAATAATTATACTTAAGTCTATTAAAAAATTATCACTCTTTTTTTAAGTTAGTGGGATAAATTTATCAGAAATTAATTTCTAAGCAATGTTTATAGTGATTTTTGTTTTTAAGCTCAGATATTATTAACTCAGTAATGAATTTTCAGTATATCCCAATAAAACATAATAATATTACAAAGTCGCTTTTAATCAAGTCAGCAAGTATTTTTAATAAAATTATTGTTAGGTATAATTTAATTCTAATTTAGTTCTAGTATTTATTATAGAGTTAAATAATTGCAAGCATTTGATAAAAACATAAATTCATTAAGGCATTAAATATGAGGTATTATTCATACTAAAGAAGCAATAGCAATTATTAATCATTCTTTTTATTTAGAGTACGCACAAATCAATTGCTTTGGCATTAAAACAGAGTATATTCTTCATATTGGAATTGAAAAATTTTAATATGCAATTTTTATTATTAATTAATATAGGCAATTTATTCCATGGGAAGGGAAATGCAATAAAACTCTGGGATATCTAGGTTTGATGATTGCAGAAGTGGAGAGATAATGATTTTTATGAGGCAAAATGAATAAAGTTCAGTATGGAAGAGTTGCCAAAGATACTAGAGTAAGCTTAAATATTACTAGAACGCACTTAACCTAATATAATGTAATAATTGATGTAAAATGTCTTTAAATCAAATTGGACTTTCTTTAATTTTTCATACCATATTATAATTCGAATTAATTTTATGAGTTCCTTGATATTTTTTTAAATCATATATTCCTAGATATATAAATATATTTTTTGTCGCAATGGCAGAAAGTGTATATACCAAATTGATCTTGATTTCTTTTTGGCAATTTCTTATACTTTGCAGAGTTTTAAAAATAACGCTGATATGATTGAAAGCGATTATGGAATGCGAAAATGGAAATAATACGAATTGGAGATGAATAGGAAATCAACAATAAGCTAGTAGAAAAAAAAATAATTTTCTGGAAAAATCAAGCTTAATCTCAGAACATGAGGCAATTTGTCAGTCTTACAGAAATTAAATATTTTCAGATCAGATTAGATTTTTTTAATTTTTTAAAAAATATAAAGCTATAAAAAATAAATTTGAATTAATTTGACTATAAAATATTGGAGAGTAATTTTCACAATAAATGTCGCTTTTGCTATTATCTTTGTAATCTTGGTCAATATAAATATATTTTATAGAAGTCTGGAGTCCAGCTTTAGAAGGTGATTGCCTAGAAAGCTGAAATTTAAATAGCTTCAAAATATCTTGGCCTTTAGAAGTTTCCAAAATGACGGAAGTTTTAGCTTCTGGAAAGCTAATCCTATAATTCCTAGCAAAAATATGCCAGCCCCAAAAGTGCATTGAGCAGATATCTCATTAGCTTTTGCAATTTCACAACAAATTTAAAGCCAGGAACAGCAAAATATAAATATTGTATACCATAGAGAAGCCCTGTCATAGTTATATGGCTTTTTATATAATGTAAAAATTCCAAAACTTACCATTTTTAAATTGAACCGAATTTTATGTTCCAATTAAAGGGGGGATGGGGAGTAAACTCATCCTAATAAGTAATAACCGATTTTCTATTTTGTGTAAAGTTAACAATCTTCTAAGATGTGAAATTAATTCTCTATAAGACAATTGTGCTTGCAATGCGTACACTGGCATTTACTCATATATGCTTTTGCTGCACATGAATTAAAACTGACTATTAGCTGGTGATTCGCCCTATTTACATGAAATTTCTAGGAATATGCAGCAAGTATAAAGACTTGCCAATATGCTGATTTGACTTTATTCAAGCATTGCTGCCATTGTCTGTAAAATTCTTCCCGAATATTTAAGTCTAGCAATTCTTTCATTAATTGTTCTGTTGCATTAATACATCTAAGCCTAAAGCTCATGATTCTTTTAATAAAAATGTAATTTGGCTTTAGGCCATCAAAACAATTCTAATTCTAAAATTTTTAGATTAAACTTTTTGGGGCTTAAGATTTATAAAGAAAACATATAACTCATGAAAAATTCTGAAGCTGCCAAATATTTTTAATACATCACAAAAAATAGAGACTATTATACTATTCAAGAGACTCTTAGACAAAACTAGAAATTCCATAGAAGAAAATACAATAAATATGTATAATAAGTTACATCTCGAATTTAAACCTTTATATATGAACTATTTTGATCATCTAACGCCTAGTTTTCTGGAGCTTCTATATAAACGCATATAATTTATTAAAATAAGTCTCGATTACGCCTAATACACGTTACCCATCCAATTCCACCCTTCTTAGGGTTTCTCTACTGCCAGAATTTGACAGTACTGATTTTAATCTGAGATATGTCAACTCAAGCATTCAAATTTCGACTAATGTACTTGCAGCTCTTGATCAAATCAACTTAATTCCGTCAAGTATATAAAAGTCCAGTCTAAGTCTCCCATTTAAATTGAACAAGCTATAAAAAGGATCATTTAATTAATCATAAACTCTTTAAATTTAAATTAATGACTTATAAATCTAATCTGAAAATATTGGAGAGCAATTTTCACGATAATTGTCGCTTTTGCTATTGTCCTTGGAATCTTGGTCAATATAAATATACTTCATAGAAGCTTGGATTCCAGCTTCAGAAGGTGACTGCTTAGAAAGTTGAAATTTAAATAACTTCAAAATATCTTGCCCTTTGGGAGCTTCCAAAAATGATGGAAGTTTGAGTCTCTGATAAACCAATCCTATAATTCCTAACAAAAGTAAGCCAGCCGCTAAAGTGCATTGAGCAAAAATCACATTAGCTTTTGCAATTTCACAACAAATTCAAAGCCAGGAACAGCAAAATATAAATATGGTATACCATAGGGAAGGTCTGTCATAGCTATATGGTTTCTTATATAATGTAAAAATTCCAAAACTTGCCATAATAATAATAAAGCATACCGAATAAGCAGCATCTGAATAAGGCAAAAGGATGAGGTTCAAAACAACTAAAACTATTTGTATAAAACTTTTGATGACTGAATGGTAAGGCTGCTCTTTAAAATGAAAAATCAAGTTTCCAATATCATCTTTTCAAGAAGGCCGATAATATATACATACAGGCAAATAAAGTGAGATCGCAAAAGCTGACCCAATGACATAATAAGTATGATCATCTTGCCAACAGAAAACGGTACAATCTTGATTATGAAAACTGTCTGTAAAATTATCTCCAATACTTTCTGTGCATTGAAAAGTCAATGATAAAAACCATATCATTGGTAAAAATAAAATATCCCCTATGCAAAGAAGAAACACTTGGCTAATTTCGTTGATTATTGTGACCAATGTAGTTTCACATCTTCTCAAGAAAGTAGTAATCCTCAAAACCAAAAAAATAAGTCAAATGCCTAAAATACAATCCATTAATGTTATTTGGTATCAGATTGTCCAATCATATTTTAAATTTCACCCTCTAAAATCGAGTGTTGCTATTTTAATAACCCTTTTCGAAGAATCAGGAAACATGTCATTATAGCTTGGACCAATAGCTATGTATTGCAAGCATTCGATTGCTATGATAATATACTGTAAGTTATCAAGGATGTTTTCTTCTGTTTTGCAATTAAGAATTGAGTGCTTTTTCAATTTTTTTTGTGATAGAATTTTATAGAGAAAAAATAAATCAATAGCTAGAAAAGATGCTCCAATAATAAATAGAATTAAGTATCCATAAATAAATGACCTAACCTTTTCAGACTTAAACGGACATGGTAAATCATCACCAATAATTTCACTTGGGAGAACCCCGTTATTATCAGTGTACCATGTAACATCATCTAAGGCTTCTAAAACAACTACTTTGGTAGGATCATAAATTCCGCTTAAAATGATATCCCAGCTGGTACCATTCGACCTCAAATTATAGACTCCTACCTTTATAGTAGATCGATCAACTCCACTCTTACTTATTTGAACTTTTCCTGAGCACCCTGTGAAATAAACTCTTCTTACCCATTCTTCAATTCCAGTGCTAATTAAATTAAATCCTCTATTTATCATCGAGTCTAGTGCAAGAGCTCCAAGATAGGTCGCATCATAAAATAAGCACATATCATCATAAGCAAATCCATATTCTTTCAGAAGTTTTTCATACACTTGTTTTCCATATGACCCATAAAATGATAAAAATGTAATACATAGAGAGCCGTCTACAATTTCTAGTAATTGATTATGTCTGCTTTCATTTATATCAGAGTTTGAAACACTTATCCCTCCTGCAAAAATCAAATAAAGGTCCCCTTTCCTCATCCCTAAATTATAAAAGCCGTCTATAATTGAAAATACTTCAGTATTAGTAACTTCTAAAATGACATATCTTGATTTTATATCTATAATTTCTTGAAGCATTGATGCGTCAGTGCCATTATAACCAACTGGAATTGCTTGATTTTTATTTAAAATTTTAATATTATATGCCTCTGCTTGCCTTAAAAATTGATTTTTAAAATTTCTGCCCGAAGCAGTGTCAAGGTATAGTATTGAAACTTTATTAATTCTGTAAGAAGCCAGAAGAAATACTATTGCACTTGCTGTATAGGTATTAGAAAATGATATACTTGTATATTGAGGGTAATAATCATTGTGCAGAGACGCTGAATCCTGAATGCCAAGAACTGGGACTGAAATATTTAATGACTTAAAAGTAGACAGTGTGCCATCAATCATAGAAATTTGTTGAGAGGGAACATGAAAATAGCCTAAGTCTTTTAAATGGTCATTGAAGCATTTACTGGCATAATCACTATCGAAATAAGAAACTCCACATTCTGTTATATTATTAATAATGAGATCAAAGTTTTCAAGTATGCTAAACTCTGTATTAATAACATTTACGGCACATATTCATCCATATTGACAGTCTTTATTATAAATATAGGAAGATCCGTCTGGATTTGTACTTCCGCCTGAAATACTGATATGAAGTTTTATCTTAGAGTTATCAGGTGGAATACCTCCTTTAAAGGGTATTGGTTCATATGGGTATACAACCTTAAGATAGATAAGTCCTAAAAGGTAAGCTTCATTATTCTGCATAACATAAAAATAGCATCTTTCAGGATTATTAGTATTTGGGCTAGCCAAAAACATATACATTGAATATTCAGAAATTGCTCCATGTGTAGGATTTTGATACATCCATCGCATCATATAATATGCTGCTTGACTACCATAAAACTCAGCATAATCCAAATAACTTTTCATCATTCAGGCATAGTCTTCTATTAAATATGCCCCTTCGAGATAAGCAGCTCATGCACTTTGGTGGACTAAAATGTAAACATACTCATCCTTATCCATCTCAGCCTCTATTACCGCTTTCTGAATTTGTTTAGCCAAGTTCTCTTCGGTCGCAATAATAATTGTTTTTACACCAAGTGGTTTAATTTGCTTAGAAACAATGATATAAATGGCTTCATATGAAAGACCATGTGGAAGAATTATATAAAATGCTACTTCAACATCTGATACTTTATCAAAGCCCATTTTTACATTTTCTTGGCTCGTAAGAATTACAACTTTTTGTAAGCCAAAATATTTTACTAGAGCAATTGCTGAATCCCTTAAAGAGGTGGCGTGACCATTGACATAAGTTGCATATAGAGGAACAACACCTGGGTTATAGTCAGGGATTACATCTAAAAATTGATATGTTTCTGCATAGGAGGACATATAAAAGTTTAGTAATGATGAAAGTGTAAAATCTACAAGGTAAGAAATATCTTGATTCTCTATGAATTCTTCAAAATCTTTTAAATCATTTATTTCAACAGGTGTGTAAAATGCTAAGGAGTTTCCAAAACATCATTCATGGGCAAGATCTGGACAATTGAATTTAGTTCTTATTAATTCTACTATCTCCTTTGGTGTCGATTTACTATATGCAACAGCAATATTGAGGTATTGGCCTGAAGCTATTGTAAGAAGCAGCAGAATAAAAATTTCATAATAGAACAGTAGCATTTACTTTTAAATTATATTTATTCAACTTAATAAATGTTATCAAATAGATTTTTCAAATTTTCTGATAAATGACTGATCATCAAAAATGCTTTTAACCATGTTACAAAAAATCAAGTATAGAATATTACCTGGAGTGGCACTCACTGCATGCCACTCCAGGTATATTACTATATAAATTATAGGTAGATTTTAAGAGTTAATAATTAAACTAAAAATAGATCTAAACTAGTTTAATAATTATGCTAAAACAAATAGGAAACAAAACAGGCCCAAAGAGGTAAAAATAAAGTCTATATGAAATTAGCATCTCTTGAAGAACAAAGTGGACAGATAATAGTATTGGACGCTAAACGATACATACTTAATTAATTATATGTATAAATTAAAATAGCAATCAGTTAAGAGCAATTCTCATGTAACTGTCCCAATGAGAGTAGTCTATCACTCTTTGAGGGTCTTTGACCATTCCCTGTTTGGTAGTTGTAAAAGAGTCATACTTAGACTGAAGACAGTTGAAGTTCTAAATAAAGGTCTTTGGATGAAGAAGCCCATTGCTCAGAAAGAAGACTGTTATCACGTCTAGGCACAAGGAAACACAATTTTAGGTTATCAAGGGAAATCTTAAATCTTAAATTATTTTCATGCATATAGAAACTCAAGAAAGCTAGACATTAGATGATCAAAATAGTACAATTATATGATGCTTTAAATTAGAGTAGTAGATCATTATACATTATTCTCTAGAATTACATAGAAAGTGCTTTTGACAAAAATAAGCATATTCCTCTAAATTAATTTATATTTTATCGATCTACACACCAAATATTCTTGGCATAATTAATATTCTTTCTTAGAGAAGATAATAGATTTTTTATAAAGTGATAATGGTATGTTTAAACAAACATTTAAGCATTTGTATCATAAATTGCTTAAATTTAAATATTTTAATTAAAAATATTTAAAAATATAATGAACTAACTATTATAAGTTAGAATAATAATTTATTCCATTACATTTACTATCAAATAATGATAATTCATCATTGATTGATAAACTGCCACATTTCTAAATAAATTTATAGAGTGGCTAACTTGTAAAATAGACTTTAGGTATTCTTAGTTAATCTTTAAACTTTCTTTAAACATTATCTCCTTAACTTTAAATCATATGAATAACTGAAAATAGGAAGCACATAATCATAAGCTGAAAATATCTTTATCTTAAAATTTAGCTTGAATGAATTAGACTTCTAACCATTTTTAATGTACTGCTATTAATTCAAAATCTAGAAATGCCAATACTTTTTGACAAGAAATCTTCGCTCAGAGAGCAGGATAAAATAATTATTTTTTCATTTGCAGATCAAAGAATTCATTGTAATTTTGAACTTTCCCTTTTTTATATGGCAAATAAATGTTTTTACCGTTCCTGAAGATCATTTATTTGCTTTGAGAATATTCACCATTCTTTTTGTTTAAAAGTGTTTCTTCTTTTGAATAATCAATTTTTTCAATCTTATAAATTTGAAAAAGTGAGTAGTTTTATATTCAGAATACCAGCCATTCTTTATTTTTTGGCAAATTTTTGTATTTATTAAATTTGATTGAAAAGCTATTTAAAATAAAATTTACAAAGTATTACTGGTTAATTAAAATAATTATTTAATTATTGCCAATTGAAATCTTGTAAAATCAAAACTAGCATTTGAACTTTTAATCCAAAATTTCAAGAGAGAAATTTTCATGAATATCGTTGTTATCTTGATTATCTTGGCCGACATAATAATACTTTACGTAAGCTTGAATTCCAGCCTCTGAAGGTGACTTCCTAGAAAACTGAAATTTAAACAGTTTTAAAATGTCTTGTCCTTTAGGTGCTTCCAAAAGTGATGGAAGTTTTAGTCTCTGATAAATATTTCCTGCAAGTCCTAGCAGCAACCAGCCAATTCCAAGAACGCTTTGGGCTGATGTTAAATTTAGTTTAGCAATTTCACAGCAAATTCAAAGCCAGACACAACCAAAAATAAATATTGTGTATCATAGAGAAGCTCTTCCATAATTAAACGGCTTCTTAAACAATGTATAAATTCCAAAAACAGCTATTATTGCTGTGTATGATATATTAAAGGCAATCTTGGAATAAGGTAAAAGAGTTGTACTTAGAATAACTAGTACAATCTGCAGGAAGCTTTTAGCAATTAAATTTGAAGGTTGCTCATTAAAATGGAAATGCATATTTTTAAACTCATCTTTTCAATTCGGTCGATAATATAAGCATGCAGGCAAGTACAAATAAAGGAATACAAATGAGGAGGCGGCATAATTTTTATGCTCCCCTTTTCAACAAAAAATCGTACAATCTTGGTTAAGAAAACTCTTTTCAAAGCTATTTCCTATACTTTCTGTGCATTGAAAATTCAAAAATAAAAAATAAATGACTGGCAAGAAAAAAATATCTCCTATAACTGATAGAAAACAGCTCCCTACCCCAATAATTATCGATATTAATCGAGGTTTACAATTTCTTCACCAATCAAAAATTTTTCTTAAAAGAAAAATTATTCATAAAGTTGAAATAAAGTAAATCATATCCATTTGGTACCAAAATTTATAATTATTAGCTCGAATAAAATCTCTAATATCTAGTATTGAAATTTTAGAAAATTTAGTGAAAGATTCTGGCATTATATCAGTAAAATCTGGACCTATTGATATATATTGCAAACATTCTATCAACATCGCTAAATATATAGATTGATCAAAAATATTTATTTCAACTTTTTCTACAAGCATAGGTATCTGATTGTTTGTAGAGTTTTTAAAAAACCTATATATCAAATATATATCAAAAATAAGAAAAGAACTCCCAAGGATAATGAGAACTAAATAACCATAAAAAAATTGTTTTGCTTCTTCAGGCTTAAATGGACATGATAAGTCATCCCCAATAATATCACTGGGAAGTACATTATCATTATCAGTATATCATAAAATTGTTTTTATAGATTCATAAAATACAGATTTAGTAGGATCATTGATTCCACTTAATGAGATACTTCAACTAGTACTGTTTAATCTTAAACTATATACTCCGATTTTTATAGTTGATCGGTCACTCCCAGTTTTGCTTATTTGCACATTTCCTGAGCAGCCTATAAATTTGATCTTTCTTATTCACTCTTCTATTCCTAGACTTGTTACGTTAATCCCTCTATTTATCATTGAATCTATTGCATATGCTCCGAGATAAGTTGCATCGAAATACTGACACATATAGTCATTTGCAAACCCGTATTCATCAAAAAATCTTTTACGAATTGATTTTCCAAATGCCCCATAATATGTCAAAGATGACATATAAAGAGCTCTGTCTCCAATTTCTGCTACTTTTTTATATAATTCAGTATTTAAATTACTATTTGAAGAACTGAAGCCTCCTTCTCCTAATACCAAATAAAGGTCACCTTTCCTCATTCCTAAATCGTAAAACGCTTCAATAATTGAAAAATTTTCTATATTTGTAACTTCCATAATGATATATCTTGTCTTTAAATCAACAATTTCTTGGAGAATTGTTTTATCAGTGCCATTATATCCTTGAGGAACTGCTTGATTTTTGTTTAAAACTTCGAGATTATACTGTTTGGCTTGACTAATAAATTGATTTTTGAAACTTTGGCCTCAAGCTGTGTCAAGATAGAGTAAAGAACATTTTTTAATTCCGAATGACGATAATAATAAAACAACTGCACTTGCTGTATATGTATTGGAAAAAGTAACGCTTGTGTATTGAGGATAGTAACTATTTTGCATTAGAGCTGAAGATTTAACACCAATCACAGGAACTGTGATATTGAGAGATTCAAAAACTGTTAATATACCCTTTGCCATATAAAGTGGTTCAGGCGGAATATGAAAATACCCTAAATCATTCGAGTGTTTACTGTAGCAGTTAGTTACATATGCACTGTCAAAATAAGAAGCCCCGCAGTCTACTATATTGTTTATTGCAAGTTCAAAATTTTCAAGGATATCAGAATCTGTGTTTATATAATTCATAGCATAAATTGACCCATTCTGACAAATTGCATTAAAATCATATATGGATCCATCAGGATTGCTTGTGCCTCCAGCTATGCTTATTGGAATTTTTAGCTTAGAATTATTTGGAATAATTGTCGTTCCTCCTGGAAAAATAGGAGAAGACTGTAAATTGACAACATTGTTGGTGATATTTCCTATAGGTACTAGTTCATTATTTTGGATATTAAAAAGATAAAACCTTTCAATATTAATTTGATTAACAAGTATAGCATAAAAGGAGTATAGTGAGAAAGTTCCTTGTATTGGACTCATATCCATAAACTTTAGCAAAAAATCTGTTGTTCTTTCTATTTGAATTTCTATATAATTTTCTACACCTGTAGGAGTTCAGTCATATTCTTCTATCAAAATGGCTCCTTCAAGGTATGCAGTCCAAGCACTTTGATGTAGAAAAAGAAAGAAATAGCCTTCCTGATCCATATTGGCCTCTTCTATTGCTTTTTGTATTAATTTCGAAATATTCTCATTAGTTGCAATAATAATGGTTTTAACTCCTAAAGGTTTAACTTCCTTTGACACAATAATAGAAATCGCTTCATATGAGATTCCTGAAGGAATCACAGCTTGATATACAATTTCGAGATCACTTACATCTTTAAAATCCATCTGAGAGAGCTCTTGACTTAAAAACACCACAACTTTTTGGCAACCAAAATGTTTAACAAACGACACTCCAGCATCTCTTATAATGCTTTCTCGGGTGTCGGAAAAATAAGTAAGCTGAGGAGGGTTATCTGGAATAAAATCATACACTAAATGCATGAAGTTATAAAGTTTTGTATATGCACTTATATGATAGCTCATAATTGATGAATAAGTTAAGTCAAATAAATATGTGATGTCTGTATTAGCCATAAGCTCTTCAAAATCATTCACATCATTTATTTCAATTGGAATGTAAAACGCATTAGGATTCGATTTGCATGGCTCGAAGCTTAGATCTGGACAATAATACTGATTTATAATAATGTCTTGTATAGAGATAGGAGTGAATTGGCTGTATAAAATTGGAACATTTAGATATTGACATAGAACGAAATTGAATAATCAAAATTTCAGCTTGATAATTATCTGTAACATTGATAAAATTACTGAATATTATTTTATCAGCATATAAAAACAAATTTTTAAATTAAATGACTTAAATTTTTATATTTGAGGGTCTCATTATTTTAAATAATTATGAACGAAATTCTTTTAAATTATAAAAACTCCATTATAGCCAAAAATCATCACCCATTTTTAGGAGATAGTTTGAATAACCTTAAGGATTTTCAAAACGTGTAATAATTTATTTCTTTTATAAAAGGCAAGCGATATAGTTCAATAGTTGAGAGAGGACATAAAACAACAACAACTAAAATTTAAATTGACTATAATATATTTATTTTAACATTTATTTAATTTTAATAAAAATTCTTCCAAATCCTTAATAAAATTAAAATATTAGAAATATAATTATAAATTTTGAATTTTTTATATGTTGCTTTATATGTCATTGCATCAACTATTCATAGCATAATGCTTTAAGGGGAATTCTCCAATTTAAAATAGTCAAAATTTTAAATAAATTAAAATTTTTCTTTTTTAATTTTATATATTACTTTCAAATAGATTAAAGAAAATTATTTTTCTTTAGGAATATAGCTTTAAAACGATCAATTATATTTATTTAAAATTATTTTTGCTTCTAAGTATATAATTGCATTAATGCAAAAATCCTATAGAAGAAATATTTTCACTATTAAAATCACTCTTTTTTTTATCTCCACCACTGCTATATTCCACATAACTATATACTGCAGATGACTGAATTCCAGCTTGAAAAGGTGATCTTCTAGATAATTGAAATTTAAACAGCCTCAAAATATCTTGCCCTTTTGGAGTCTCCAAAAATGAAGGAAGTTTCCGCTTTTGATAAATAATTCCAATTACAATTAATAAAAACCAGCCAACCCCCACAATGCATTCAGAAAAAATCACATTAAATCTTGCAACCTCACAACAAATTCAAAGCCAAACACAACTAAAAATAAATAAGCTATATCATAGAGAAGCTCTATCATAGTTATAAGGCTTTCTATATAATGTAAAAGCTCCAAAAGCTCCAATAATAAAAACAAAAGATACTGTATAGGCAGTATCATTATAAGGCAACAGTACAACATTAAGTACAACTAAAACAATCTGCATAAAGCTTTTTACAGCTGAATGATAAGGCTGTTCTTTAAAGTGAAAAACCATATCCCCAGTATTATCTTTTCAAGTAGGCCTATAATATAAGCTTGTAGGCAAATAAATCAAAATTGAAATAACTGATCCAACTGCATACTTAATATGGTCATCTTTTCAGCAAAAAACAGTACAGTCTTGATTATGAAAACTCTCTGTAAACTTATCTCCTATGCTTTCTGTGCATTGAAAAGTTAACAATAAAAACCAAATCATAGGCAAAAATAAAATATCTCCTATAATAGGAAGGCAAAGTTTTCCTATTTCACTGACTATGATGATTAATGATATTTTCCATTTTCTCCAGAAACCAAAAATACTAAAAATTAGAAAAACAAGCCAAAGACCTAATATAGACTCCATTAAGGTTATTTGGTATCAGATTTTCCATTCATATTTTTGATTTCAACCTCGTAGATCTAGTGTTGAAATTTTAGTGATTCTTGTAAAAAAGTCAGGAAATACCTTTTTAAAATTAGGGCCAATAGCGATGTATTGCAGACACTCAATTATCATTATAAAATACTGTAAATGGTCTAATACATTCTCTTCAGTTTTACACTGAAGCAGTGAAAACTTTCTTGAGACAGTGTTATCGTAACTTTTGTAGAGATAATAAAGGTCAAAAATTAGAAAAGACCCTCCAATGATAACTAGAATTAAGTATCCATATAAAAAGGACCTTACTTCCTCATGTTTAAATGGGCATGATAAATCATCCCCAATAATCTCACTTGGAAGAATCCCATCATTTTCAGTATATCATGAAACATCAGCCAAAGCTTCTAAAACTACCACTTTGGTAGGATCATGAACTCCGCTCAATATAATATTCCAGCTTGTGTTATTTAATTTCAAATTATAAATTCCTATCTTTATAGTAGATCTGTCATTTCCGCTCTTACTTATTTGGACATTTCCTGAGCATCCTCTAAATTGAACTTTTCGTATCCATTCTTCAATCCCTGAACTATTTAAATTAAATCCTCGGCTTATCATTGAGTCTATTGCATAGGCTCCTAAAAAGGTTGCATCATAAAACAGACACATATAATCATATACAAGCCCATACTTTTGCTCAAATTCTGAATAAATTTGTTTTCCATATGGCCCATAGAATGATAAAAATGTTATATAAAGAGATCCGTCTGCAATTTCTAATAATTGTTTATACTCGCTTTCAACGATATCAGAGTTTGATACACTAAATCCTCCTGCAAAAATTAAATAAAGGTCTCCTTTTCTCATTCCTAAGTCATAAAATCCATTTATTACTGGAAAAACTTCAGCATTTGTGACTTCTATTACGACATATCTTGATTTTATATCAATAATCTCTTGAAGCATGGATTTATCAGTCCCATTATAAGCACTGGGAATTTCTTGATTTTTATTTAAAATTTCAATTTTATATGCTTCTGCTTGGCTTAAAAACTGATTTTTAAAATTTTTGCCTGCAGGAGTATCAAGGTGAAGTAGGGAAATTCTGTTGATTCTATAAGAAGCAAGAAGAAAAACAATGGCATTTGCGGTATAAATATTGGAAAATGACACACTTGTATACTGAGGGTAATAATCATTGTTTAATGACGTTGAAGCTTGAACACCTAGGACAGGTACTGAAATATTTAAGGCTTTAAAAACAGTCATTGTGCCATCAATCATAGAAGTTTGTTGAGAGGGGACATGAAAATAGCCCAAATTATCTATATTATTAGTAAAGCATTTACTCGCGTGCCCACTATCAAAATAAGAAGCTCCACAATCTGTTATATTGTATACAACAAGCTCAAAATTCTCAAGTATGTTAAAATCAGTATTAATATCATTAGCAGCACTAATGGACCCATATTGGCATTCTGCATTATACAGATATGAGGATCCATCTGGATTATTATATCCACCTGAAATACTCAATGGAAGTTTTATCTTTGAATTATCAGGTATAATTCCACCTTTAAAAGTAATTGGAACATATGGATTAACAATCTTATCAGTGATATTTCCTAACAAATTTACTTCATTATCTTGTATATTGAAAAAGTAAAATCTTTGAAGACTTACTTGGCTTAACAAAAATCCATAAATTGTATATAATGAATATGTCCCTGTAATAGGATATACATACATAAGACTCATCAGAAAACTAGTTACATGATTAATCAATATAGCTGCATAATCCTCAGAGCTTTTAGATATCCATCAGTAATCTTCTATTAAAAATGATCCTTCAAGATAAGCAGTTCAAGCACTTTGATGGATAAAAATATAGACATACTCATCCTTATCCATCTCAGCTTCTATTATGGCCTGCTGAATTAATTTAGAAAGATACTCATCAGTTGCAATAATAAGAGTTTTTATGCCAAGTGGCTTAATTTGCTTAGAAACAATGATATAAATGGTTTCATAAGAAAGTCCAGGAGGAAGAATTGCTTCAAAAACAACTTCAATATCAGAGACTACTCGAAAATCCATTTCTGAGTTTTCTTGGCTCAGAAGTACAACAACTTTTTGTAAGCCAAAATATTTTACTAGAGAAATGGCTCCATTTCGGAATTCGGTGATATAAGTATCTGCGAAATAAGTTAATGGTGGAATAATAGTGGGAGTATAGCCCGAAACGAGATGGATGAATCTATAAATTTCTGCATAGGAGCTAATATAGGAGCTTATGATTGATGAAAGGGTACAATCCATAAGAAAAATGATATCTTGGCTTGCTATGAATTCTTCAAAATCTTTTAAGTCATTTATTTCTAAAGGTATGAAAAACGCATAGGGATTACCACGGCATCTTTCATAACTGATATCTGGACAATTAAATTCTTTTCAAATCATGTCTATAACAGACTTCGGTGTATATTCACTATATAAAATAGGAACATTGAGGAACTGGGCTGATACAATTCCACAAAAGATCGGAAGCCAAAATTTAATTGAGAGTCGCAGCATTTTCTTTTTATTATACTTATAGCTCTTAGTAATTTATTAAAATTATAAATTTCTTCAAAAGAAAGGAGAATAAATTTTTAATGAAGATAATTCAATTTTAGAAGGTTTTACAATATATTAATGCTTTTTGATTAAATTTTAATTATTAAGCATTATTTAGAGGTCAATTTTAAGCCTTAATCTCAGCTTAGTCTTTTGTAAAAAACATCATTTTAAATTTTTTTAAGAATGATGTCTAATAAAAGTAGGCCTATCATATAGGCTACAAAATATAATCATAAAATTCTAATTATAAGATTTAATAAACAATTTAAATTTGGTTTTATTATAGGACAGCCTTCAGAAAATTTATTAGTCTTCTTGTATAAAAAATAAATAAAAAACCTTAAATAGTCGCTCATTAATTCTACGCTGCTTCCAGATATCCTTCTTTTTTTCTTTTCCCGCTTGTTGCTCAGCCAAATCGCGCTTTAATGCGAAGCACTCCACCTTGTTCGCTAGAATCTCCTCATGAAAGAGCTTGATTGCTGAACATTTTATTTCCCAGTTAACTTTCATCCTCCTTTGCCATCCATTCTATCAGATTCTCCATTTCCCTTCCATAAAATACTACCTCCACTAATGCTATCCACTCGAAGCCCAATTTCACAGATTCCGCATTTGTCCGAGGTGATTAGATGTCTCAGCTTCGCATTTGCCCAACGGGGGTTAAATCCAGCTCTTAGTCAGTGTATAGATCCTATAGCTGCTCTCCTATCATAGAGGTTGATGCAAAAATGACAACTTGATTCAAATTAAATTAGCTTCTTGCATAAAAAAGCTGAAATATTTTTTAATATAAAAAACTTTAATTTATATGAAATTAGTTTACTTTGAGATATCGATAAAAAATGATATTTTTACTCAAATAACCTAGATATTCTAAGCAATATTTAATTTTAATTAAGTATCTTTATTATATAAGTTAAGCTTTATGGACTTATTATTAAAAATTAATATGATTATTGATAATATAATATTTTTTATAATATTGAAACAAAATTTTCAATGTTTCATCCGGTCAAGTTTCTTATTAATGGAGATTTTTATAATCACAAAATGTCATAAATCATAATATTTTGGAGAAAAGCTCAGCAATCCCAATTTTTTAAAAATTTAACATTTTGGATTAATGCGTTTTTTTAAAGAGTAATTACAAACTAATCATTAATTTAAATAGGAATGTTCCAGCAGATCATTAAGCTGATATTTTACCTATTTATAAAATTCGCTTTAAGTCAATACCTCAATGTTCCAATTTTATACAGTCAATTTACTCCTAGTGCTATAAAAGAAGTTATCTTGAATCAATATAATTGCCCCAATCTTAATTCATTGCCTTGCAAATCCAACCCTAATGCATTTTATATCCCAATGGAAATAAATGATGTGAATGATTTTGAAGAGCTGATAGCTGATTCGGATATCACATATTTATTTGACTTAACATTTTCATCTATTATGAGCTCACACATCAGTGCATATGCAAAACCATATAACTTCATGCATTTAGTTTATGGGTTTATTCCAGACAACCCACCCCAGCTTACTTATTTTTCTGATACTTCAGAAATTATAATAAGAAATGCTGCTCTGTCATTTATGAAGCAATATCGGTGGCAAAAAGCTGTGGTGTTTTTAAGCCAAGAGCTTTCTGGGATGGATTTTAAAGATGTAAATGATATAGAAATTGTTTATCAAGCAATCCTCCCATCAGGACTTTCATATGAAGCAATATCTATTATTGTGTCGAAAGAAGTTAAGCCCCTAGGGGTTAAAACTATTATTATTGCAACTAATGAAAATCTCTCAAAATTAATTCAAAAAGCAATAGAAGCGGCTGATATGAATAAGGAGGGCTATGTATTCATTTTTCTCCATCAAAGTGCATGAACTGCATACCTTGAAGGAGCTATTTTGATAGAACAATACAATTGGACACCTACAGGGGTAGAAAACTATATTGAAATTCTTATTAACAATACAACGGTTTTTTTGCTGATGTTTATGAATATGGACATAATACAAGGAGCATTTTCATTATATGCATTTTATGCGTTCCTAATTAATGGAGTCAATACAGAAAGGTTTTATCTTTTCAATATACAAAATAGCGAGCTTGTACCTTTTGGGAACATCACAAGCAGTGTTGTTAACTTATATTCTTCTCCTATATTCCCAGGAGGGACTACAAATATCCCAGACAATTCAAGACTAAAAATACCGATCAGTATTGCTGGAGGAATAAGCAACCCTGATGGGTCTACTTATGATTTTAATGCAGACTGCCAAAAAGGCTCAGTTTATGCAGCGAACTCAATAAATACTGATTCAAAAATCCTTGAAAATTTTCAGCTAGTGATTAGCAACATAACAGATTGCGGAGCTTCTTATTTTGATATCAATTATACAAATAGCTGTTTTAGTAAGCATTTAGAAGACTTAGGGTATTTTCATGTTTCCCCTCAACAAGTAACGATGATAGAAGGCACGATAACAGCTTTTCAATCTTTAAATATTTCAGTCCCCGTGCTTGGTGTTCAATCATACCCTACATTGAAAAATAATGATGATCTTCAGTATACAAGTGTGTCTTTTTCTAATACGTATACTGCAAGCGCAGTTGTTCTATTATTAACTTGGTTTAGAATTACCAAATGCTCACTACTGTATCTTGACTCAAATTGGGGTCTGAGTTTTAAAAATCAATTCATCAGCCAAGCTGAGAAATATAATCTTGAAATTCTAAATAAAAATCAAGCAATTCCTAGCGGGTATAACGGCACTGATAAATCACTTATCCAAGAAATTGTTGATTTAAAGACAAGATATGTGATCATTGAAGTCTCAAATACTGAAATTTTTTCTGTAATTAAAGCTTTTTATGAATTAGGAATGAGGAAAGGAGACCTCTATTTTATTTTCGGAGAAGGGAGTTTTGGAGCTTCAGAAGCGAATATTTTGCATGAGGATTCTTATCAAAGCATCACAGAGCTTGTAGAAGGATCTCTTTATGTCACATTTTTATCGTATTATGGGGTTTTTGGGAAACAGATTTATAATAACTTTTTGCAAGAATTTGGTTTTACTTATGATTATATGTGCTTATTTTATGATGTGACTTATTTAGGAGCGTATGCTATTGATTCTATGATAAGTAGAGGGTTTAATTTAAACAGTTCAGGAATTGAAGAATGGGTAAGAAAAGTCCAATTCACAGGATGCTCAGGAAATGTGCAAATAAGTAAAAGTGGCAATGACAGGTCAACGATTAAGGTTGGGACTTATAATCTGATAAAAAATAACTCAGAATGGCAATTAATCTTAACTGGGATTTATGATCCTACCAAAGTAGTTGTTTTTGATGTTTTTGATGAAATTTCATGATATACTGATAATAAAGGCATTCTTCCTAGTGAAATTATAGGGGCTGATTTATCATGTCCTTTTAAACCTTCTGAAGTTCGATCTTTCCTTTATGGCTACTTAATTCTTCTTATTATTGGAGGAGTTTTTTTAATTTTTGATCTATATTTTGTTTATAAAAGTTTTGATGATTCTCCATGCGGACAATTTCCAATGATTATAGAAAAAGCTGAAGAAAATATTTTTGACCAAATTATGTACTTAGCAATGCTTATAGAGTGCTTGCAATATATATCAATAGGTCCCAGATTTACTGATATTTTGCCAAATATTCTGACCAAAGTAGCAAAAATTCCAATGATAGATATAAGAAATTTTGATCATGGTTCTATATTTCTTTATCAAATAGGTATAATTGGAATTATTGTAATTTTATTTTTTACTTTTCTCTTTGGAAAGATTTTTGGCTGCTGAAAAAAATGCAAGATCTCTTTGCTTATAATTATTGGTGAGCTAGGGAGTTATTCCCTGCCTTTTATTGGTGATGTTTTATTTTTGCCAATTTTTTACTTTTTATTTTTAACTTTTCAATGCACAGAAAGCATTGAAGATAGTTTTAAAAAAAGTTTCCTTAATCAAGATTGCTCTATTTTTTGTTGGCAAAGTAAACATGTCAAATATGCAGTAGCTTCATTTGTGGCGCTTTTGCTTTATTTGCCAACTAGCCTGCATTTTAGGGCATCTTGAAAAGAAGATACTGGGGATTTGGTTTTTCATTTTAAGGAGCAGCCTGTTCATTCAGTTATTAAAAGCTTTCTGCAGATTATACTTGTTATGCTGAATGCTACTCTTTTACCTTACTCTGAGATTGCCTATGATGTATGCTACACAACAGCTATAGCTATTTTTGGAATTTTTACATTGTTTAGGAAGCCATATAATTATGAAAGGGCTTCTTTGTGATACACAATATTTATATTTGGCTGTGTCTGGCTTTGGATTTGCTGTGAAATTGGTCGGTTTTGTGTAATTGCTGCTGAATCTGTAATAGGAGTAGGTTGAGCTTTATTAGTGATTATAGGAATGATCTATCAATATAGAAATCTTCCATCTCTTTTGGAGTCTCCAAAAGGGCAAGACATTCTTAGCCTTTTTAAATTTCAATTGTCCAAAAGATCGCCTTCACAAGCTGGAGTTCTTCGCTCAGTAAATTATGAATTTGCTGAGCAAAGTTACGATGATAAAAAAAGTGAATATTTGAGTGAAGATTTTAATTCAATTTTGGCAGAACAATAAATCTGTTTAATTAATAAAAATTTTCCCAAGCTCTCATAATTTAAAATATAATTAGTAATATTTTATAAGAAATTGAATAAATTATTTTCTAAGGATTTAGCAAATCAACGATTTAGTTTTTGAAATTTATTGCTTTTTGATTTTATAGTTTTATTATAAAAGAATAATGGCAAATTTTTTCAATAGGAATCTTCATAAATAATATGTCATATATAAATAATATGAAATTCCTCGAATCATGCAAATTTTATTATTTCAATGTCCATTAAGCTCATGCTAATTGAAATTTCATATTGTTATACTAAAATGGTTTATCAATATCTTAAATAATTCTAAAGTTTTTAAGTGAGTTTTCACAAGATTTATATACTATTTAGGCTCTTCAAGTTGCGTTAAAAACATTAATTTTTTGAGAAAAAGAAATTTATGTAATCAAACTAATAATCTTATTAGAAGCAAATTTGTTTTTTATTATGCGGCTTTATTGCTTTTCCTATCTCAATGATTTTTTGTTCAGTATTTTTGACTTGAACGTTATTTGGCGATACAAACTTTTTCAATATTTCTAAAGACTTAAATAAGCATTCTCTAGCTTCTTCATGATTTCCCAAGTTTTCTTCAAGCTTAGATTTGAGCTGGTATATATATGCAAAAAGAGGATTTCTGTGTGGGAAATCTGAAATTATATGGTTGAATAGTTTTTCAAGTAAATCATCCCAAAATTTTGATTCATTACAAGTTTTTTGAAACACTTGAAAGAATTTTTCTGTGTTTTCTGAGTAGCAAGGAGGGAGACTTAATGTTTGAATTTCATTTTTAATACCTTCAAATTCTTGGTCACTTTTCATTAAGCAATTTCCAGAAAAAATGCGCAAGGTTAATCTTCCCATATCGATAAAGAATTTTAAATCACCAACAAAATGCTCATATTTTTCCGCTAAAATGTTTAAGACTTCTTCAGCTTTTTGGAAACGGGATGTAAAAATGTAAAATATTACTAAGAGAACACAAACATTTATAAGGTTATATAAATCAGATGCTTTTATCACATCTAAATTAATTCTGCTAAAATAACTTTCAGCTTGCTTTACATCTCCAAATAAAAAATATAAAAACCCAACTTCACTATAGAGCCACCCAAGTATTCGATTTTGTATAGGAAGAACATAAAACCCACCATTAATTTTTTTCAATAATTCATAAGATTCTTCCAAATCTGTTTTAAATATACTAAGCTTAAAGAATGCAACATCATAACGTTTCCCAGGCCCATTTAACATTTTTTTCCCTTTTTTTAAATATTTTTCCCCTTTTTCCAGTCGAAATTGATATATAAGTAAATATCCAAGGCCAAAATATGCTTTTTCTAAAAGCAATAATAAATTGTGTTTTTTGCAAATACTTTTGCATTTTTTAATATAATAAATACCTACATCAGTTCTTAACCTAGTACTATGCAAGAATCCTAAATAATAATACATAAGTGCTAGAAATAAGAATTGGTCAGGAGCTTTGAAATATATTTTACTGGTTCTGAAGTATATATCTGACTTTTCAAAATTATTTATATACAAATTAATCAAGCCCTTGCAAAAGCACAGCCATCCATCATAATGATCTTCACTTGTAAATTCCTTTTTCGAAATTTGCATAGTGTTTTTAAGAAATTCTTTTGGCTTATGTTCTTGTCCCCAATTTACATAAGTGCTTGTCATAAAATCCAAAAAATCGATAAAATAAGGGCAAATAAAGATTTTTGGCTTTGGAACAGGCTCATCTTTTCCACAATTCGGATCAATTTTGTGTTGGATCATAAACAAATAATAATCAATAAAGAAAACATCAATTTGTTTGTGATATTGAATTTTCTCTAATATTTTTCTGCAATGTTTATATAAACATTTAGAATTATAATATTCATCATCGTTAAGCAAGCTTCCAGCAATATTTAAAAGCTCCATTATCAGTTCTTTTTCTTTTTGAATTTCGCCACCATGGAAATCTTTCTCGTTTCCATCTAAATAATTATAATTATAAAGATGATTTTGTGTTTCTGCTAAAATTTCTGGTATAATTTCTAATGAAAACTCTGAAATATTTAAATTGAGAGCTGATGTATATTTTAGTGTTTTTTCTAATGGCTGCATCAAAAAATATTCAATAGGGTCATAACAAATTTTAACGGGCAGTTTCGATATTTTGATGATTTTCAAAATTAATTCATCACAATTTATGATGATTTCATGGAATCTTTTGAAAAGAGAAGAAAAATCCATTAATTGAATTTTTGTGTGCTTTTTAACTCAATGTAGCTTTGTTTGTGATGCCCATTGTGAAACCTTTCTTTTTACTTCATAAAGAAAGTTTAGAATTTCCTTTTTAGAATGCTCATCAACGTTGTGAAAGATTTTATGACCTTGATGATCATCAAAATTTTCTGAAGAGTGCTTTTTATAGTGCAGCTTGCAATACTTTAGGCTGCAAGAACATTCTATATTTGCATCGAAAAGGCAATTTGGAACTTTGCATATAACCATAATTAGAAAAATTATAGAATGATGATAACTTTTATTGATCAGCCATAAACAGATAATGTGAATTTTAATAAATGTCTATAGCATGTTTCTTAAATTCATAAAAATTAATCTATTTTAGTGTAATGTATGAATAAGATTTCATATTATTTATAATTCTAAACGAAATTTCATTATAGAACTATCTCTATGGATTTAATGAATATCTTATGATTTGGGTGAATTAAAAGATTAAGAGTTAAATAAACCATTTTTTTAGACAAGTATTTACTGAAATTTAAAAATCTTATGTCTTTTGGATATTTTGTTTTCAGAAATATCATAAATTTCGAAAATTTAAAGAATTGCAGGGAATCTCAACTTCATTTAAAATTCTATATAAAACCATTTATTCAAAAATATTTCAATTTTATTAGAAAGATGATTGTCGGCACTCTTTGACTTATCTTTCTAAACACTGGAATTTTCAGTATTGGTATAATCTTTTGAAATAGGCTATGAATCCGCAGGTTTGGGATCCAAATTCCTGGAATTTCAGAAAAATTTTCATCATTTGGCCAAGTCATTAGCCATTTCTCCCCAATTCTTTGAAACTTTGACGAATCTTATTGAATTGAATACACAGGCGTGGAAGGTTACATTTACTTATTATTCCAGCGATATATGATCTCGCTTTTATTTATTTTTACCATGATTTCATTATTTGCCGCAATCCCAGCTACATTTACAAATACTACAGAAGAATTTACATTTATGAGCACTTCATCGCCTACTAATATGTCAAGTTACACTACATGGTTTCAAGTAGGAATGGTTTATTTATTCTCTTCAGCTGTTTTCATGATGATTTTCATGCTAAAGAAAAAAGTCGGTACCATGCTCCAAGAAAAAGCTAAAGAAAGAAGCCATGAAAAAGACCACGAGTGGCTTAAACTTCGAACAGTCCATGTCCGAGGTTTAGATATTTCTGACAGATCAGGTGAAGCTTTAGCAACCCAAATGAATTCATTTCTCAAAGATCGTGGAGGTCGAGTAGTAGAAGTCGTCCTTTTCCCAGATTTTCAAAAATTAATTAAACTTGAAATTGACCGTGAAAAAACTATTCTCATGAAAAATTTATTTGAAAGTGATTATCCACCTCCTCCGGTTCGCTGCCTGCCTAGAGCTGCGCTTAATCATGAACATTATTTATTAGAGCTTGATGAAATAGAAAAAGAAATCCAAGAAGCTACGATGACTCCTTATTGGAACTCAGGGCATGCTGTAATTTCATTTAATTCTCTAGAAAGTGTAGAAAAAGTCTTATATCATTATCGCCCCAGCTTAAGGAAAACTATTTTACTCGGCCTTTCAAATATTATAGAAAAATGAAAAGGATTGCAAAGACTCCGTGCTTTTTCAGCCACTTTTGAAAGATTTCCAGATGATAAAGACGCAGCTCATAAAGATATTGTCGTTACTAGAGCTGTAGATCCATATGATTTAATCTGAGTAAACGTAGGCGGAACACGTGGCTTTTATTTTTTCCGTAGAGTTGGGGTGCTATTTTTAGCAGTGCTGGTTTTATTGTTTTTATCTACCCCAGCTGCTCTTTTAGCTGAGATAAAATCTATAATCGGTGGCGATGCCCAATGGTTTGATAATTTACCAGAGCCTGTAGAAAATTTAGTTCAAGCTTATTTTCCATCATTATTTATCATTATGCTCAATCAAGTATTATTGGTGCTTATCGATATTTCTGCATATATGGAAAGACATTATTGCCATACTGACGTCCAAAGCTCAATTTTAAATGTTTCTGTTGTCTATTTAAGCTTAAACATGCTTATAATTCCAGGAGTTACTCTTGCAGCTACAAAATCCCTTGTGAAAATCCTCCAAGACCGAGAATATCTTTTAGCTGATATTTTAGGAGAACTTCATTTGGCAGATTCTGGGGCATTTTTTATTAATGTTTTGCTACAAAAAGCAACATATTCCTGCATGTTTTACTTATTAAGAGGTCCAGAAATAGGAATGAATTATTTTTCTATATGGCTTGGATATCAAACCCGAAAAGATTTAAATGAGCATGATAAGTGGCGAAGAGATGAGTCACAGGTCTTCCAATATGGCTATTTTTACGCCCTTATGCTTACTTCTTTTGGAATCGTTATGACATTTTGTTCAAGTGTCCCATTAGTTATCCCAGCTGGGCTATTTTTTTTCTTTTTAAAACACTCTGTTGATTCCTTGAATTTATTATGTGTCCATGGTAAAGAAATTCATGGAGAAGGAAGATTATTAAGATCAGTTATTAATTATGCCTCACTTTTTGTACTTTTTTATCAGATTTCTATGATTGGATTTTTTGCGTTAAACGAATTAAGAATTCATTCGTTTTTGGTATTTGTGCTATTGATGGGGAGTATTTTGGTAGCTTTAATGCTCAGTGGGAGGTTATATGATATTGAAAAAGATGATGATGAATATTATGCGTCTATAAGAGAAGATAATGAAGATACGAAACATCAGTGGAGGAAATTGTATGCACATCCTTTAGCTATTTCTCATATTTAAGTGAAAATTAATTATCTAATAATTTAGTGCATGGATAAGACAGCAGCTCAGAAGTGTTTTAGCTTTATAAGTGAATTATTAAATAACATTATTATGATCGCTAAAGCTGTAGTGATTGCTTCAAATGATCGATTTATAATAAGAATCAAACTATATAAATTCTTGTTTATTTTTTGGAATAAATGCCTTGAAACAAATTGACCTATAAAATATTTCCTCTTTTTGTTTAAATTATAAATAATACAAAAAAGTTTAGATTGATCTCTAGAGTCTTATAAAATGGAATTTTACTCATAAGGCATAAAGTTAATTTGCAATTTCTAAATCCTTCTGCGACCAAGAAAAAAATTGACTCATTTAAAAGGCCTAAGGGATGCAAAAACAAAAAATTTAGAGCAATAATTTTTAAAAAGCTAAATTTAAAGGCATGCTTTAAATGATAGATCTCACTATTTTTTTAAATTCAACATATTGATCAAAGCTCTATATAGTTATAAGTATTTTTCATAAACCTAGAATTTTTATTCAAATTTATAAATTATATTTAATGACACAATAGCCATTTAAACTAGTTCTTATAGATTAAGGAATTAATATATTTATGGCAAAAATATATTAAACTGATTTCCAAAATACAAAAAATGACTGTAAAATCTATTTTAATTTCTCAAATAATTTTTGCACTTAGAACCTCATATTCTAATTATATGCCATATTAAAATTTTATGGTATTTAGCTTTTCATATACATTAGTAAATATTTAAGTCAATTTAAGAAGTAAAATCATAGTAAAACCCTTTTCTAAAATCTCAGTAATTATTAAATTTATATTGCTGTTTAATAAATTCATCAATAAAGATTAAGGGTACAAAAATTGAAGTGATTTTTCTAACTTTTTATCTAGAAATTATTAAAGCTTTGCTTTATAAATTGAATTTTTAGATCCTTTTTTATCAATAATCTTAAATTTCTATTATATTTCCCCTTAACTCTTTAAGGTTTATTAAACTCTCAAGCAGTTTTCAAAATCTCTTTTTCATCAGCTGTTCAATTTTTTATTTTTCAGAATTAAAAATTGATATAAAAATTATTTTTCTTTTCAAGAATAGCGCGATATTAAATCCCAGAAAGAAATGCAAATTTTAGTTTCAGTTAAAGAAATTATTGAATCTTCCATTTTAATTGCCGATGAAATATAATTTTTTAATTATCTCTCCCTGAAGCTATCTCATCTAATACGACAAAAATCACATCAAAACCTCTTATTTTTTACCTTCTTCGTTAGTGCAAAGTATTTATGAGTTTAGAATATATTAAATTCCTATAAAATGTAGCTCAAAAAAAATTTCAATATCCCCAAACACTATCTATTTGTAAAAGCTTAAATTATTTCTATGAAAATTCCTAAAGTCTATTGCCCAGGATTACTTTACCTTTTTAACTCTTTTTTTAATTCTCTTCCATAATAATTAGATGAATTTTCATTTTATTCTCCTGTTTCTTGGAGCGGTTTGAGCACAATCCACTCTATTGCAATGCAAAGGGGAGTGAATAAAAATCCTTGAATCAGCTAAAGGAATTATTGGCCCTGATCCTTCTGACTATAGCAAGCAATTTTTATACACAGGCTTAAATGCTAATGAGTTAGGACAATATGATTCTTGCTTAGAATTAGACAATTCGAAATTTGTAGTCATACAGGCAAGTGATTCCCCAGTTGTTGCTTGGGGTTTATGTGGGCCTTCTATTTGCTCTGAAACTGATTATATTTTGCTTCTGAAAAGTCTTGCAGATCCAGAAGAAAAAAATAAAGAAATTCTAAAGACGTCTTTTAGTAAAATTGTTCAAGCCTCATCTTCAGGCAGTCTCAAGATTATCTTTCCTAAAGAATATATAGATGATCATTTTGATAAATACAGCGAAGGAGAGGTTATTATGCTTATTATCATTATCGCCATAATCTCTATTGCTATTATAGGAACAGGTATAGACTATTGAATATATACTCAAAAAGAAGCTAAAAAGGGGGAGGACTCAAAACCTTCAGATCTAAATTTTTTGGTAAAGTTTTTCCTCTGCTTTTCTATAATCACAAATTTTAAAAAAATCTTTAAAAGTCGAAGCGAAGAAAAATTTGGCCAAAAAAACACCTTTGAAATTTTAAACTCTGTTAGAGTTTTAGCAATCGGCTGGGTCATTTTTGGACAGTTTGCCAAAATTATATCATCCCAAACTGCACTGGTAAATTTCAATAAATTAGTTACGATTGCAAAATTAACCATCATGATATTCCCTCTTACAAGTACTTTGGCTGTTGATACTTTTCTATGGCTTTCTGGATTTTTATTAGGATATTTACTTCTTGCGGAAATAAATAAAGAAGAAAAAAAAATGAGCTGGATATTGCTTTATATTCATAGGCTGATTAGGCTTTGGCCTCTTATGCTGTTTATTTTGTTTTTCTTTTGGGCTTTTCAAAAACACATAGGAAATGGCCCTCTTTGGTATAATGGAGATTTATATAATAACGATTGTAAAAATTACTGGTGGTCAAGCGCTCTTTTTATCAATAATTTTGTCCCTAATTGAAAAGGGAGTGGATGTTTAGGCCAAGGATGGTATTTAGCTTTGGATATGCAATTTTTTATTATTACCCCTCCGATCATTTATTTATATCATAAATACAATAAATATATTGGCTGGGCAATAATGGTTATTTTTATAGGATTAACTATAATATTATCAGCAGTTGTGGCCCATCATTTTACATTAAATATTGTTGTTCCTGCTTTGCCCAATGAAAATAACTATATGGATTACTACTTTACAAAGCCATATTGTAGAGTTGGGGCTTATGCTATAGGAGTTTTAACAGCATTTGTAGTATACTCATATAAGCAGTTTAAAGAAAAAGGTATAAAATATGATCCAATTGGTGTTTGGATCGGATTAAAACTGGAAAATCAATGCATAAGATGGACTGTTGGATTTATTGGCTATGCCTTAATAAATTTTATAATTTTCATCCAATATGACGCTTTTAAAAATCCTGGAGGTATGGAATTAACTTACCCCAATTGGACAGATGAAGAAAATCAAACTTTTATAGCACTTCATAGAGTGGTTTTTACTCTTGCACTAGCAAGCTTACTTTTGCCAGCACTACTAGGCCACTTTTCGTGGATGACCCGATTTTTATCGTCACAAATATGAACTCCTTTCTCAAGGCTAACATTTTGCGTGTTTTTGCTTCAACAGAATATGATAGAAATTGCTTATAGAAGCCAAAGAGCATCTTTGTGGTTTGATCAGTTTTCTGGGATTAAAGATTTAACTTGGTTCTTCTTGTTTTTATTTGTATGCTCTATTCCTTTTGTGATGCTTGTTGAAATTCCTGCATTTGAAATAGAAAAATTAATTTTCAAGTCTAGAAGTCAAATTGTTGTAGAGGAGAAAAAATCACTTTTGATGATATCACTGGTGGATCAGGAAAAGAAGCCTTATTATGCTTAGGTTTAAGGGTAATAAATAAAGCACCAATAATTTAGATTTTTAAGTGATAACCAAAGTACATGAAAATTAATATTATTTATTAGGGGAAATATTCCATTTGCTTAGCAACTCTATAGTATAATTGATTTTAATTTTAAATTTTTTAAAGCCATAGCCTTGACATTTAATGTTTTAGAAAGTAATTTATTAACAAAAATATTTCAGAATTTTTGAATACTTTTTAATTGTGCCATATATATAAGTTTGATTATAATTAACTAATGTGCTTGTTTATTATATTTAATTAATATAAGATAAGGACTTTATCCCAAGATATTTATAACTTCCTCAAAAATTAAAGTGTTAATATTCATGCTGAATAAATTGAAACTTCAAATAAAATGCACTCGACTGTTATAAAATTGATCACTAATCGTTAAAATTTATTCCAATTTTCAACTGCACAATTCTTCCAATTTTTTAAAAAAGTATGCTATTTATTAAGAAACAAGAAAAATAATGTATTTTATGTCCGCTATTACTTGATTTGTGTTAGACAGCAACAGATTAAAAATTAAAAATAGTGCCAGTTATTAGATTTACAGATTGGTTTCTTACATGATTTTTGAAAGCTAAGGCAAATATTATTTATATATCCAAAACTTTACCAAAGATTCAAAAAATATGAGACACATTGTTTCTGAACTTTAGATATTTTTAGAGATTTAAATCAATATTTAATATAAGAGCTACTCTTTTTATCTTTTCTTTTTAATTCTAAGTGTATATTTCTTTGAAATATGTGAATAATTTTCTCACCATTTTCCCAGGTGCATTGTTGCCAAAAATAAATAAAAATGATATTACTTTGTCTCATTTCTCTAAATCTTGTAGCTTCTGCCATGACTGATTGTGAAATAGAATGATCAAAAATAATTGAGTCTGGTAAGGATCTGCTCTCTTCAAATCCTTCAAACTATACCAAAATGTTCATGTATTCAGGCTTTACTGTTAATAATCTCGGCCAATATGCCTCTTGTAATGAGCTTTCATATGCAAAGTATGTATTGATTGAGCTATCTCCTCAGCCAGCATTGCTTTTAGCTTTATGTGGGCCAAAAATATGTAGCGAGGCGGATTATCAATATATCTTTACTCACCCTTTATTGGAAAAATTAGAAATTTCATCATACAATATATCACTAAAAGCTAGCAATCAGGGCCCATTTATAATGTTTCCTAAAGAGTTTATTGATGATCACTTAAGCGACTACAGCGCAGGCGCTATTTTAATGATAGTTTTTACTTCTATAGTGGCATCTATCGTACTTCTAGCCACAATTTACGAATATTGGATTTCCAATGAAATTTCAAAAAAAAACGAAATAGAAAATAATTCAAAGCCTCCACAATTATCAACCTTTGCTAAATATTCATTATGTTTTTCCCTAATAACTAACTCGAAAAAGCTATTTTTAAGCCGTAGCCAAGAAAAATTAGGGAAAAAGGACACTCTTGAAATATTAAATGCAATGAGAGTTTTATCAATAGGATGGGTTATTCTTGGTCACACTTTAATGAACGCTATGACCCTTTCTATTTTAGCAAATCCTAACAAGCTTCTAGATTTTCTATCAAAACCAGTAACAGTTATTGTGTTGTCTGGGTCTTTTGCTGTCGATACCTTTTTCTGGATTTCTGGGTTTTTGGTTAGCTATTTATTGATAATTGAAGTAAATAATTCAAAAAAAATGAACTGGATATTAATTTATGTCCATAGATATTTGAGAATAGTGCCTGTTTATTTATTTGTTATTTTATTTTCATGGGCTCTTCAAAAACATATGGGGAATGGGCCATTATGGTGAAATGAATATTGGTATAACTCTGACTGTAAAAAATGGTGATGGACAAATATTTTATTTATAAATAATTTAGTCCCAGATTGGAAAGGTAGCAATTGCTTAGGCCAATCTTGGTATCTCTCTGACGACATGCAATTTTTCATAATCACTCCTCCGATTATTTATTTATATCATAAATACAATAGGTATATTGCCTGGGGAATTTTAACATTTTTTATTGGGTTTTCTATCATAATTTCAGGAGTTATTGCCCACCATTTTACCCTAAACGCTGTAGGTTTTGCAGGAACTACCTGGGGAGATTATTATGACTATTATTACGTGAAACCTTATTGCAGAATAGGGGTTTATGCGCTAGGAATTTTAACTGGACTGGTTATTTATTCATATCGTCAATTCATAAATAAGCAAAAAATATATGACCCTATTGGTGTATGGATTGGGAAAAAATTAGAAAATAAACCAATTCGTTTTTTTATAGGATTTTTAGGCCTTGCTCTGATTAACATTATTATTTTTGTCCAATATGACAGTACAAAACACCCAGGACCTTACATGAACTTCCCACATTGAACTCATGAACAAAATGAAGCTTATGTAGCTTTTAGCCGATTTGTGTTCGGATTAGGACTTACATTACTATTTTTACCTTCTTTATTAGGGCATTTTACATGAATGACATGACTTTTATCATTAGATATATGAACTCCTTTAGCAAGACTGACTTTTTGCTGCTATTTGGTACAATCTGATATTATTGACATGATTTATCATGCACAAACGTCTGCGGTTTATTTGGATAATTTTTTGATATTTAAAGACTCAACCTGGTACTTTATGTTTTGCTTTTTGATGTCAGTACCCTTTGTGCTGCTTATAGAAATGCCAGCACTTGCAGTGGAAAAATTGATATTTTCATCAGTAAGGGCGAAGCAAGCTGTAAAAGATGAAGAAAAAGGCAAAGCGCTTTTAATAGTGAAGGATAAAGACGTTGATTAACAAGAATTCCAAATTCTTTTATTAATTATATTTAATAGGACTATAAATTAGAAAATAATAGAGATTATCTTGGAAAATAAAATTTCTAAAAAATGAATAAACGCTTGAAAACATCAAGAAGCAGGGCTTTTGAGGTCTTAGCGTATCACTATATGAAAGTATTTATACCCATAAATCTTATTAAATATTTAAGTATATCAATGTTTTCTTTTGAAAAAATCTATAATATGATTTGATCATAAGTTATATAGTTTGTTAAATCTGACTTGGGTATGAAATAGTATTTTCATATGCTAAAAAATGCCCAATAGATTTTAAATTTACTAGAGATTGTATATGATACATTTACTTAAATAATAAAACTTCAAGAGTTATCAATCCCTTTTCAACAATTCACCCTTACCATTCTGATGATATATAAAAATTTTTGAATAATAGTTTAAGTTTTCTTTTAGATTAAAATAAATTCTATTGATTGGAAGTTTTCTTTTAAATTTGATTTGGTGCTCACAAAGTTTTAAAATTTGGCTTATTGACTAATTTTATACTAAAAATTATTAAATTGTTAAAATTTAATATTAACTTATAAGTTAGCTAGACTGCTCAAAAGAGGATTCTGAGTTCTGTTTGAGTGACAAACATTGATTTTAGGTACTTCACAGTTCAGAAATTCTGAACAAATAAAATCAATTCTTTCAAGGACCATAGGAGATAAAATTGAATTTTTCTGGGAACTAACATTTAATGGCGTTGGAGACTCAAAATCATAGTTCGGGACCCAGCTGGCATCAGAAAATATTATTTTTTTATTTTTTGGGTTAGGTATAGAAGTTGCCAAAGTGGTGTCTTCCGCATCCCTTGAAAAATCTTTTGAGACTGTGGACTCTTTAAGATCTGATATGTAGGGTGGAGACATTTGCAAAATATCGTCAACATAAAAATTATAGTCGACAAGATCTTCATTACAAGGAGCTCTAAGTTTTTTATAAATACAGTTCAATTCTTTATCAGTAACTTCTAACTGATTTCTATTTCTCTGAGTTCACTGTATATAATTGCTATAAAAATTCCCAATCTTTGACGCTAAGAAACTCAAGTAAGGGCTAATATCTGAATTTGTATAGCCCTTTGCTGACAATGCTGAATAATATAAGACATAGTCAAGTTTTGCTGTATTATCAGTCCAAACACAGCGGTCTAAAAAAATTGCCCATACTGATATTTCGATTTCATTTAGGGCTAAAATTTTGCAAGAGTCAACGAGAAGACGAAAAAGTGGCTGAGCACGAAATTCACAAGGGATTTTTGGATTTTGAATTATCCTTCTTAACAGTAAGAAACTTAACTGGGAAGGACCATTTTGAAGGAATTCAGAGCGAAGGCTCTCATAATCCTCAAATTGTTCTTTAGCTTCCTTTTGACCTATATCGTCACCTACTGACAATTCATCCAGATCGAACTGAGGATTTTCATATGGAAGTCCAGCTCTATTATTAAAGAACTGTGGCTTTTTACCTTGAAAGCTGGTCTGAGATCCAAATTTTTCGCAATCCATTAATTTATTGTCGATTATGTATATTAAAATGATTAATAATTAAACCATTAACCATCTTGCAATTTAAAAAGTTTCTGAATGAAGATGATATGTATCAAAGAAATAATATATTCTACATTAAAATTATATATGATGCCTTAAAAATTATAATATTAATGGCTCCATATTAAAAAAATTACAAAACATTGAAATTTCATCTATCATTGCTACTTATGAAAAATAAACAAAAATTTAAAAATTATTCAAAATGCGCGGAAGAAAAAGACAATTTCAAAAAATATAGAAATTTATGTGTAAAATTTTTTATTATTCTAAACTAATTTTTTCTTTCTTTAAGACCTTTTGGTTTTTCATTAAAAACTGGCTCAGGAAGATTCACTGATCTTTCCTTCAGTCCACATGACCCAACATTTTCTATTCTTTTGACCTGCAGCAAAGCTGCAGGAATTCCTTTTGTCCAAAGGAACTGCTGATACTCTCTATACACTTGTTGTATAAGCTTTTCAATTTCCTCACAAGCAAGCTGATACTTTCCAAAGTACTTCGAGCTAACACACATATGAAGCTGTTCAAAACTTTCTTCTTGATTTGGCCCTTCTTTGAATCCTGATCCTTTCCCTCTCAATCTCAACTTAATGATATCGTGAGCTTGGCAATTCATCCCTTTTGAGCAAATTTCTACAATCCTCTTCATATTAATTCCTTTTGGCCCGATCAGTCTTCTTGCTACCTGGAATTCTTTTTCATTGTCGATTTGAATGTCAAATCTGCATGTATATTTTGAGCTGCAATCATTTGCCAAATTATTTTGTTTTCCCCACACACTTAAAGAGCTTGGGACTCTGCTAGAAAGCTGCCAAGTAACTTCAAGATTGGCTTGGAGATTTTCAATGTTTCGGCTATGAAGAGTTTTTTGGGCGAAGTATGCAGAGCAAATGTCGGTGAATTGGATATAAGCTTCAGATTCGAAGACTTCAATATGCTCAATCTCTCCGTAAACTGAAAAAACACGTCTTAAATCTTCTTCTTCTAGTGTAAAAGTGTGTCCTTGGAGACCTTTGATCTCAAATTTCAGACATGGGATAGTTGGGATTCCAAGTGACTGGAGCTCTTCAATCACCTTTTCACGGACTCCAGGCTCGTTAAGGAGACTTTGGATTCGGTCTTTGTGGGAGGAATAATCTGTTGGGCTTGTTAACATTTTTAAATTTAATTATGAAGATCTTGGTAAATGGAAAATTTAGGATGTTTGAATTATGAAAGGTAGCAGATAAAATATATAAAGAAATTTTACAACATAAAATTAATAAAATTAGCTGTTTACTTCCTTTTAGCTGTTTGCTGATTTCTTGGTCTTAAAAGAGAAGCCTCATGCACTGATGACACTTTCGATGAAGTATCATCTAACTCTTCTCGCTTTTTCGCAATTTCGTCTTCTTGCAGAACAACCCACACATGAGAATTTTCAGGAATTGTATCAGAGATAATGCTTCCTACATCTAATGCAGTTCCATCTTCCAGTTCAAGTGCCTTGCAGACCCCAGTAGATACGTTAAAAAAATGCTCATATCGGAAAACTGCTACATCTCCAAGCCACTGCAGTCTTTGGCATCCAGTTCCACATTGTATAGGAAAGATTTGGTCTTTTATATGAACATGTACAATCATTTGTTTATAAATGGAAAGAAAACCAAGCTTTTTCCCTGAATTCAAAGGATTTGTGTCAGGAGTAGTCGGGGCTTGGTGTGGGGTCATTGTTGGGCAGCCTTTTGACATCGTAAAAGTCAGGTTGCAAAATAGTGGTGGATCTGCATGAGTTACGTTAAAAACCTTACTCACAAACGAAGGGTTTTTTGCCTTATGGAAAGGCTCATTGCCACCGCTGATAGGTTTAGGATTAGGAAACTCGATATCGTTTGGCATCAATGAAAATGCTAAAAGAATTATAAGTTCTTATAATAAACCTGGAGAAATATTAAGTCTGAATCAGCATGCCACTTGTGGAATTATTGCTGGATTTTCTAGAGCTTTTATTACCTGCCCTGTTGAGAATGTGAGGATTAGGATACAGATTCAAGGGAGAATTGATCCTAGAGGAGATCCGATTTATAAAGGATCGGTGGACTGTTTTTGGACGATTTTGAAAAACCATGGAATTGTGGGGCTTTATAAAGGGTTTTATATGACAATGGTAAGAGAGCTAATAGGCATGACAATGCTTTTTACAATTTTTCAGTGGTCTGGGAGAAACATCTTTGGTACTACAAATGTAACTACTAAAGAACTGAGTATATGGAAAATTATGGTCTGTGGAGGTATAGCTGGCTATGCCTATTGGATTGGTTTTCCATTTGATGTCCTCAAATCAAAAATTCAGTCAGACTCTTACGCAAATCCAAAATATAAAAATCTAAGGGAGTGTGTCAAACTTACTTATAAAGAATTTGGAATGGCTGGGTATTTTAAAGGCTTTGTACCGTGCATTTTAAGAGCCTTTCCTGTCAATGCAGCAGTTTTGACAGGATTCGAAGTGACAATGTCACTATTTGGGAGAACTTATAAGTAATTTAAAGTAAAATGGAAAGATATTTCCTCACCTAAATAGACTATTTTCATTAATAATTTATTTACTCATTTTTAGACGAAATTCCTCCATTTCTGTCATTCTTTTAATTCATACAAACTAAAATGAGTGCAAAAAATAATTATTATCCTGATTACAAATCATTTTTATCAGGGGTAATAGCCTCATGAACCTCAATACTTGTCACTCAGCCACTAGATATAATTAAAGTTCGCATGCAGAGCACTGGAAGCTCCACAATTTTGACAATTTCGAGTCTCCTAAAGCGTGAAGGATTTTTTGCTTTTTGAAAAGCTGCATCTGCCCCACTAGTAGGCTCAACTATAACAAGCTCATTATCTTTAGGAATAAATGAAAATTCAAAAAAAATCTTTAAAAACCCTTCAGACCCTACCGAAAGTTTGAAAATTTGGCAGCATGCATTGTGTGGCTCCATTTCTGGGATAGCAGAGTCGATTTTGACATGTCCTTTTGAGCATGTTACTGTAAAAATTCAGGTGCAAGGGCAGCTTAATTCAAGAGGAGATCCGTATTATAAAAACCCAAGGGATTGCTTTGGTTCAATATATAAAAAGTATGGGATAAAAGGACTATACAGAGGATTCAATATATGTTTATCCAGAGATATTTTTGGACATGGGCTGTTTTTTGCGGCATACCAAATGGCTGGAAAAAAGATTTTTGGAGGAGATTGCATCGACACACATCAATTACCTTTATGACAAATTATTATTTGTGGAGGAATTGCTGGAGATATCTATTGGATTGGAATTTTTGGGTTTGATATAATAAAAACAAAAATCCAAGCCGATTCCTTTACAAACCCAAGGTATAAAGGAGTATCAGATTGTATAAAAATCACATTACAAAAAGGTGGCCTCGCTGGCCTTACAAAAGGATGATTTCCTGCTTTATTAAGGGCTTTTCCTTCTAATGCAGCTTATATGGCTGGTTTTGAAGTTACCATGAAATTTTTAGGAAGAGAAGATAAATAATCAGTGAACTATTAATTTACTGTAACAAAAATGGATAACTATTTTCTCGATTACAAAAGCTTTCTTTCAGGAGTTGGAGCATCATGAAGTGCTATTATGGTCGGACAGCCGTTAGATATTATTTAAATCCACATGCAAAACACAGGAAACTCCACAATTTCCACTGTTTTAGCATTAGTGAGACACGAAGGAATTTTAGCATTTTGAAAAGCATCTTTACCGATATTAGCTGGATTCACCTTAACAAGCTTAGTATCTTTTGAAACGAATGAAAACACAAAAAGGTTTTTCAGGGACCCATAAAATCCTGAAAAAGTTTAAAAATCTGGCAGCATTCTATATGTGGGACCTCTTCAGGTTTTGTAAGGGCATTTGTTATATGTCCGTTTGAGCACGTTGCAGTAAAAATACAAATGAAAAGAAAAATAGATATACAATTTTTCAGTGGTCTGGGAGAAACATCTTTGGTACTGCAAATGTAACTACTAAAGAACTGAGTATATGGAAAATTATGGTCTATGGAGGTATAGCTGGCTATGCCTATTGGATTGGTTTTCCATTTGATGTCCTCAAATCAAAAATTCAGTCAGACTCTTACGCAAATCCAAATATAAAAATCTAAGGGAGTGTGTCAAGCTTACTTATAAAGAATTTGGGATGGCTGGGTATTTTAAAGGCTTTGTACCGTGCATTTTAAGGGCTTTTCCTGTCAATGCAGCAGTTTTGACAAGATTCGAATTGACAATGTAACTATTTGGGAGAACTTATAAGTTTTTTTCAATCACTTGAAATTATAAGCCACTACCAAAAATATAAATAAATTAAGGTTTACTACTACAATTTGCCCCTAAATTCAGTCAAAATTAGTTTAATTTAAAGTAAAGTGGAAAGATATTTCCTCACCTAAATAGACTATTTTCATTAATAATTTATTTACTCACTTTTAGAGGAAATTCCTCCATTTCTCTAATTCTTTTAATTCATACAAACTAAAATGAGTGCAAAAAATAATTATTATCCTGATTACAAATCATTTTTATCAGGGGTAATAGCCTCATGAACTTCAATTCTTGTCAGTCAGCCACTAGATATCATTAAAGTTCGCATGCAGAGCACTGGCAGCTCCACAATTTTGACAATTTCAAGTCTCCTAAAGCGTGAAGGATTTTTTGCTTTTTGAAAAGCTGCATCTGCCCCACTAGTAGGCTCAACTATAACAAGCTCATTATCTTTAGGAATAAATGAAAATTTTAAAAAAATCTTTAAAAACCCTTCAGATCCTACCGAGAGTTTGAAAATCTGGCAGCATGCATTATGTGGCTCCATTTCTGGGATATCAAAGTCGATTTTTGCATGTCCTTTTGAGCATGCTACTGTAAAAATTCAGGTGCAAGGGCAGCTTGGCTCAAGAGGAGACCCGCATTATAAAAACCCAAGGGATTGCTTTAGTTCAATATATAAAAAGCATGGGATAAAAGGACTATACAGAGGATTCAGTATCTGTTTATCCAGAGATATTTTTGGATATGGGCTGTTTTTTGCGGCATACCAAATGGCTGGAAAAAAGATTTTTGGAGGAGATCAGATCGACACACATCAATTACCTTTATGGCAAATTATTATTTGTGGAGGAATTGCTGGAGTTGTCTATTGGATTGGAATTTTTGGGTTTGATATAATAAAAACAAAAATCCAAGCTGATTCCTTTACAAACCCAAGGTATAAAGGAGTATCAGATTGTATAAAAATCACATTACAAAAAGGTGGCCTCGCTGGGCTTACAAAAGGATGATTTCCTGCTTTATTAAGGGCTTTTCCTTCTAATGCAGCTTATATGGCTGGTTTTGAAGTTACCATGAAGTTTTTAGGAAGAGAAGATAAATAATCAGTGAACTATTAATTTACTGTAACAAAAATGGATAACTATTTTCTCGATTACAAAAGCTTTCTTTCAGGAGTTGGAGCATCATGAAGTGCTATTATGGTCGGACAGCCGTTAGATATTATTAAAGTCCGCATGCAAAACACAGGAAACTCCACAATTTCCACTGTTTTAGCATTAGTGAGACATGAAGGAATTTTAGCATTTTGAAAAGCATCATTACCGATATTGGCTGGATCCACCCTAACAAGCTCAATATCTCTTGGAACGAATGAAAACACAAAAAGGTTTTTCAGGGACCCAAAAAATCCTGAAAAAAGTTTAAAAATCTGGCAGCATTCTATATGTGGGACTGCTTCAGGTTTTGTAAGGGCATTTGTTATATGTCCGTTTGAGCATGTTGTAGTAAAAATGCAAATGCAAGGGAAAATAGATACCAGAGGAGATCCCATATATAAAAATTCAGCTGACTGTTTTAAATATATTTTAAATAACTATGGAGTTAAAGGACTCTATAGAGGACTAAAAGTGTCGTTTTTTCGAGACACTTTTGGAAACACATTATTTTTTGGAGCTTACCAAGGGATAGCGAAAAAGATTTTTGGAGGAGATCATATAGATGCTCATCAGCTAAAAATGTGGCAGTGCATGATATGTGGAGGAAGTGCAGGAGTTATTTATTGGGTAGGTATATTTTGGCTTGATATTATAAAATCTAAAATGCAAGCTGATTCTTTTACGAAACCAAGATATAATTCATGAATTGATTGTTTGAAAATGACGATAAAAGAGGTCGGGTATGCTGGAATGACAAGAGGGCTAGTGCCTGCTTTGCTGAGGGCATTTCCAGCAAATGCAGCTTATATAGCAGGGTTTGAATTGACAATGAAAATATTAGGAAGAGAAAAATAATCAAAATTGAAAAATATAAAACTTTTCGAATTTAGACTATATGTTTTATCATTAATTTTCTTTATTATTATTCTTCGAATGTTTTTCTTATAATTTATTATTTGAAAATTTATTTATTATAAATCCTCAGCAGATAATAAATTCCTATTTTTTAACTTAAAATGGAAGATGTTGAAGAAAATTTTAGATAAAAGAGAAAATTATTGAGTATTTTGAAAGAAAATTTAACTCATCCAGAATATCAATTTTCAATTGTATTTTTCAAGTAATAGTAATTTTCAAGAATTATTCAGAAATATTTCTTATTTTTGATTAGCTCCTATATTAATAAAAATTACAAATTATATTTACATATAAAATTATTAAAATATATTCTATACATTGATTGGATTCACATAATTATCTTGTTTTTGAGCTTTAATTTATGAATTTTTGACCTCCAAAAATTCAAAAAAACTATTCCTAATTAAATCTAAATTAGTCAAAATCCATTTTCCTATTTTTATATTATTGAAAATCCCTCAAGTACTTATGCTATTTCTTAACTAGCTCCTAAGAATTTATTTTTATTTTAAATAATTCTTAAATCCCTGTTCATATATACATTTTAATGCTTGGCAATATAATTTAATGGCGATCGAAGAAACGGATCTCAATGAATCCCTGAGTGTATTCTTAAAATTCGGAAACCCTCAAAATTTTTACACAGAATTAATTCCGAGTATTCCTCAATCCATTATCCAGTACAACTCTGCATCTGACCTTCTTTTGTGTCCTATATTAAATCACCTGAAGAGTTTAGGTTATGATCTTGAGCATTCAATGATATGGTATTACTCCCAAGTTTCAGATTCAAATATTTATTGTGGCAATGACCCTTTGCCTTTATTTACATCAATCCCAGCTTATGAGACTGATGGCAATACAATAACTATTATATGCCGAGAAGCAATTAGAAATTCATTTGGAACTATAGCCACAGTAGGCAATAATTCAAATCCCAAATTAAAACCACAACAAGAGGCCATCACAAAGTTACATGCAGCTAGAAGGACGAAAGAGCGAAAAATTGGCTTTATTATAGAGAAAGTTGCAACATGAAGAAAGCTATATGCTGGAACCCAAGGAGAAAATGGACTCCTTAATAAATTAGCACTTGATAAAGCTGCTGATCAAGTTGGAATTTCAAAAAAATCCTTAGATGATTATTTATTACAAATCAGATTTGGGAACAAATTTGGATTTAATTTCCAAGAGCATAAGGATGATAAAGTAGGGGTCTTAAGAGCCTATGTAAAAAAATGTAAAAGTTTACAACAATTTGCGACTAAAATTGAAAATGGAGAAGAAGTGCCAAAAGAAGTATCGATGAGATTGCAAGAGCCAGGCACTCCAGCTTGTAAACATAATAGATGCTGCGCTCCAGGATTTTCGCTTAAATTTAAAGGCGGAGAAGTACAATATTAAATAAATATAAGGGCTTAAGAAATTCTTTTATTTTTGTTAATTTGATAGTTCATGAAAATTTTGCTTGGCAGAAAATATCAAAATTTAAAATTAAAGGAGTCTGCTAAGAAGAATTCAGAGATCCTAGCTCAAATATATAGATATTTGATTGCAGAAATTTATTTTTCACTATGATTTTAATTGAAAGTTCAGTCTTGATAAGAAATTTTCATCTTTACTAATCTGATCTTAAATTTCAATATTAAAAAAAATCTGGCTAAATACTTGCGCATTCTTCTCAATTTTTGTGTCCTCTGACCAAGGTTCTTGCTTTATCATAAATCCCTTCTGATGAAAAAAAATTTGAAATTTTAATATTTTCTATCATACTATGAAGGCTCTTGGGTACACTATAAAAATTCAATAATTTTTGTATTCATATTTTCAATGAGAAATCTTTAGTATCAATCAACAATTTGGAAGAAATTTATTGAGATTATAAAAGCAGGGCTTTAAGAGACTTAAAGTAATAAATTCTGTCTAGCGTTTTTGCTAAATTTAAAGCCTAAGCCATCAGAAATTAATAAGTTGTAACTAAGAAAATAATTTAAACGTTTTTGTAATTTAATAAAATTGTAAGCTCAATTATATATCTAAGAAAATATCAATATACTATTAAATCAATTTTTGAAAATATAACTTTGTTAGAAACCCATAAATAATGATAATTTTGAATTTCCAATAGACATATTTTTAAGTTTTTAATGCTGATAATTGACTCCATAACTAATTCCAAAAAAGTGCTCAGAAATGATAAGAATTTTCATTTTTTTTTTGGACGCAACAGATTTTAACAATAATATATTAATGTCAATATTAAACTCAAGCCCACGCGATTCGATAAGCATCCTTCTCAAATTTGGTAACCCTCCTAACATGGACTCTGAGCTTATTCCTGGAATTCCTTCCTCCTGCATTAAATTAAACCCAACATCTGGCATTTTAATATTTCCTATCATATGTTATCTCAAAAATATTGGATATAATTTAGAAAATACAAAGATTTGGTATTATTCACATAATTTAAACTCTAAAATTTTCTGCGGATTTGATCCTTTATGTCAAACCAGCGCAATTCCTGCATATGAAATTGAAGATAATACTATTACACTAATATGCATATACTCAATTATAAAAGAAAGAGAAGTTAATCACACTTCATGTGGATATATATCTCAGGGATTAAGTGATGAAGAAATAACCCAAAATCCAAAAAATAGCAATTCAAGGAAGATGAAAGAACAAAAAATAGGATTCGTGATTGATAAAGTTGCTAAATGAAGGCGATTTTATAAAACCAAAAAGCTGCAAAATAAAATTCAAAATAATAGAACAGACCTAGAAGAAGCAGAATATGAGGTCGAAATTTCAAGAAAATCGCTAGAAGATTGCTTAGTGCAAATACGATTTGCACAAAAATTTGGTTTCAATTTTGCTCAGCATCAGGACGATAAATTTTTAATATTAAGAGCGTATGTGAAAAAGTGTAAGAAATTAAAAGTATTTATGTCACAAATTGATTCTAACGAAGCAATATCTGTAGAAATTATTAAAGAATTAAGAGAGTTGGGCACTCCATCTTGTATACACAACAAATGTTGTGTTCCAAAGTTTGCATTAAAATTCAAAAACGCCGATTATCTACTTAATTAATTAATATTAAAATTTAAATCCATATTTAATTGTGTTCCAGAGTTTTCATTAAGATTCAAAAACGCGATTATATACTTAATATTTGAAATTTAAATCCATATTTAATAGATGATTTCTACTTTTTAAAAAATATCTAATGGCATCTGAAGAAATAACCAAAAGAGAAACTGTCAGTGTCCTTCTCAAGTTTGGTTTATCTGCTGACTCAGACTGTGAGCTTATTCCATATATTCCTTCATCATATATCAAGCAAAACACAGAATCTGACATTTTCTTATTTCCCATAATCTCATACCTCAAAAATATCGGATATAACTTAGAAAGCTCATTGATTTGATACTACTCGCAGACCTCTAGCTCAAATATCTACTGTGGGACTGATCCTATACGTCAATTCATAGTGATTCCATGGTATGAAATAGAAGATAATACAGTGACTCTTATATTCAGAGAGGCAATACGAAATGAATGAGGGACTGTGTTAACTGCACACCAGAATTTAAATCATATATCAAACTTTAAGGAAACTCCTATGATAAATATAGGCAGCAAGTCTAGAAGGCTTAAAGAGAGAAAAATAGGATGTGTAATAGAAAAAGTTTCGAAATGGAGACAAATCTACGATTCCAAAAAAAAGGAAAAAAAGATAAAAGATAATAAGATAGACCTAGAAGAGGCAGCTAATGAAGTAGGAATTTCAAAAAAATCACTTGATGATTATTTATCACAAATCCGGTTTGGAAAAAAATTTGGATTTAATTTTCACGTTCACAGGAATGATATGATTGGTGTGCTTAGGGCTTATGTAAAAAAATTCAAAAAATTAGAAGTTTTCTCTTCACAAATTAATTTGGACAATGATCTGCCTTTAGAAGTGGTTAAAATGCTAATTGAACCTGGAACTCCAGTGTGTAAGCACAATAGGTGTTGTGCCCCTACTTTTGCACTGAAATTCAAAAATATTGATTCTTAAATAAGTATAATCGGCATTTAAATAAAATAAAAAATGAGTTCACTAATTTACAGAGTTTTTAGAAAAGCTATCCCAGTCACTGTTATCAGCACTTTCTGCTACTTTGCAAGCCAGCATTTATATACAGAAGTACGAAAAGACATTATCAAGGATGCCAAAACTGGAGAAATAAAAGATGTTTTTGTAAATGCCTGGCTTAAGGAAGTAGTTTTGAACAGAGTGGTGCTAAAAGACCAGGATATTAGAAAAAATACATTGATAAAGCTTGAAGATATTGTAAAAGACCAAAGCTTCCAGCAGAAATCATTAGGCACTTTTACTAATGTCATGAATACACCAGAATGTGGCCAAAGGGGAAAAGATCTTTCTTATCAAATGAGCAAAACCATTATGATGTATGATAAAAGGTTTCAACAGAAAGGACAAGATGTAGGGAAATCCTCAGGGAATAACAGCATTATCCCGAGTTTTAAGGAGCAGATTGGAATTGCGGAGATTCCGAAGGATATTGAAGAAAGAGTGAAAGCATTATCCTTATAAGCTATGAAATCATTAAAAATGTAATGATTAAATTAAGCAGAGTAGCTTAGGACTCTAAGGAGATGGAGAGCTTTTACAAATAAAGGAAAAGATTTTTGGAATAAAAGATTTAAAAAATTAAGCAGCTTTCGCTTATCAATTTAAAGTTTTTTAATTAGTTTTAAGTTTTACCTTATAAAAACTCAAATATATCTTCAGGCTTCTAAATCAAATTTTAATTTTTAAGTACCTAACATGCTTATCCCAAGTACATTGTGCATTTTCTGAAGAGAAAATCTTGTTGCCAATTTAATATTTATTTCTGCACTTATAAAAAATTTTAAAAAGGCAGATTTTATTTTTTTGTATTTTAAAATTCTCAAAAATTTTAAAAGAAGCTAACTTTCTATCTTTTCCAATTCTTTGTTAACTTGTAAAAATCAAACTGGACATAATATAGAGAAATAATTACTAAAAAGGTAGTTATAATGTTAAAAATCCACCAAATCAGCCTAGCAATTGTAATCGCCGAATACATCGCAATCTGTTTCAGCAACTTTGAGCCTTGGGACGATAACTACATTTACCTTTACTGCTCACTTCTAGCAAGTGGCCATATCTGGTTTATGATTGGGAGGCTTAACATGTCAAGAACTAATAACAAGTTTGACTCTGATTGGTGTAAACAAGATTCAAGCCTACTTGAAACCAAACACGAGCAATGGTTCCCTCTTGCCCCAGTATAATTTTAGCTTTAATAAATGTTTACACACCTCCACTCCATTAATTCAAGCAAACATGATTCTTAATTAAATTTAATAGGAAAATGCACATAAGCAATGCAAAAACCAGTCTCATCCCTGACCAAAAAGAAAAACCGAGGAAAAATTCAAATTTACAAAAAATCACCTTTATGAAGCCTATAAATAAGCGACCAATGTCAGCAGGAGTAATAAGAACGACTGGGACTGTTATTGATTTAATTCGGAAATTACACTCGAAGACTGATAAAAGTAAATTTGCAGAATATGTTGAAATTCACACACAAAAAATTGTAAAAGAAACCGAAGAACTCAAAGAAAAAATCAACAAAAGGCAAAGTAGCTTACCAAGAACAACAGCCGCCCCATCTCCAATCAAAAAATCAGAAGAGGAAAAAGCAATTAAACATAGTGCTACTCTTCCTCTTGGAAAACCTCCTACAGGCCGAAAACCAACAGCCCATGAATCTAAAGAAGACCATAAAGCTGACACAAATAGAAACCTTTTGCTTAGGCCACCTTTAATTCAAAGAAGTCCATCTCCGCAGTCAAAACAAGAAAATAGCCTCTCAGACCAAAAATTCCGAGGCTCTATAGAAGATTATACAATAGGGACACAAGTAGGCCAAGGAGCCTATGCATCTGTAAAAGTGGCAGTTTATAATCCTAGTAAACAAAAATGTGCATTTAAAACTTATGAAAAGACTAAACTTTTAGATCCGCATAGGAAGAAAAATGTAATGAGAGAAATTGATATTATGAGAATGCTGGATCACCCGTATATAGTAAAATTATATGAAGTTTTAGATACTCCTAGGCAGCTCCATCTTGTTATGGAATATGTGCAGGGATGCTCATTACATGGGTATTTGAAGAGGAAACCTAATAGACGACTTGATGAGACTGAAGCGAAAAAGCTGATAAAACAAGTTTTGGTGGCTTTGGATTATTGCCATAAGAAAAATATCGCTCATAGAGATATAAAGTTAGAGAATTTACTGATGGATGAGCATTCAAATGTAAAATTAATAGATTTCGGGTTTTCTACACATATGCCTAACACTCAAAAAGTAAAAATCTTCTGTGGGACACCGAGTTATATGGCTCCAGAAATTGTATCTCGAAAAGAATACGCTGGGCCTCCTGTCGATATTTGAGCAGTTGGTGTGTTGATTTATGTATTTTTATGCGGGACATATCCATTCAGAGGCTCAAATGACACCGAACTGTATAGAAAAATCCAACAAGGCTATTTTACAGTTCCTCAGCATGTCTCTGCTGGAGCGAAAAGTTTAATATTGAAAATATTAAAATTAGACCCAAGTCGGCGTCCAAGTGTAGCAGATGTCTTAAAGGACCCATGGCTTAATACCTCAGGGATTTTTGCAATGGGCGCCGACGAAGAAATGACACACACTTTTGAATACGCTTCTAGTATCAACGGTGATGCCTTAGATTTAGATATCGTCTGCAGCATGAAGAAATTAGGTTACAACGAAAGCCAGCTTCTCCAAGAGCTTCAGAATGAAAATAGCCAAATCTCTAAGCTCTATAAGAAAATTAAGCTGTCAAGAGGCCAATCTACAGAGTGGGATAAAAAGAAATTCATGAGTGCAGGGATTAGTTAGCATAATTAAGAACTAGATTTTGCTCTTATTGATTCTCTAAAATACACGTACTCTCCTGCTAGAGCTCTTGCGAACTCTTCTTGGATTTCTGTAGAGTTTAAGTTAAACTTGATAGGCTTGATGCTAGGAATCACGCTTAGCAGTTCTTCAGGGATGTTTTCTTCATCCTCACTGCTTTGCAGCAAATCAATAAAATTTTCAAGTGTATTCATGCTTTTCACCAAAAACTGGTGATATTTTTGGATTTCTTCATTAACACTTGCCATAATGTCTTCTTTTATCATAAACAGCCGGTTCTGCATGGTTTCTTTATACAGTTTCACTTTATAGTCCATTACATCTAAAATAGTCAATAGCATGTCTAGCTCAGGATGCAAGCTATTTTCTTCTTGGCAGACGCAGGGAGCTCCTATTGGTATTTCTCTATTGCATATTTGACAATTTTCCATAGTGTTTTAAAAATTCCATATATTCCGATATTAATCATCCACTGATTAACCCTAATATAAATGGAGCTTAAAGACTTTAAAATCCCACTGCTCAGTAACTTCAATGACATCATTGACTTATCAAGCGTTGGTATGAGTGAAGAAGAGCCACAGGTGACTATGGAAGATGCTGTAAAAGAAATCGAAGCTATGATTAACGACAGCTTGGCTCAATCTTATACCATGATGGACGAAATTATCAGTGTAAGAGTTACTAACGATGAAAAATTCTTAGTTTATATCACAGAAACAGACTTGGTTATTTGGGATCGACAGTCTAAAGAGAGGAAAAATAAACAACTTTCCTTTGTTCCTCAGTATTTAGAACTCTGTAAAGGTGATAAAATCGCTTTGGTTTCCAGAAGAGGCGAAACCAAAATTTACGCCTATGGGATTCCTGGGCTTGAGTTCATGAAAGTCTTGGACACTCACAAGTCAAAAATTAAAGGCATGTTTCTGTCCCCAAACCAAAGAATTCTGGTGACCACTATGGAGGAAGAAGAAGTGCTCAAATGGGACTTGGACAATTTAGGAAGAAGTCAAGAGGTAACTTCAGAAGAATTCATGATGGCCAGTTTTTCGCATGATAGCCAAAGGGTTCTACTTATAAATGACAAAAAAGTTGCCCTCTACCCACTCAACGTTAAGTACCCTGAAGCTTCTGGTGAACAGAAATTAGAATCAAGTTTAATTTCTGCGAAATTTGCTCCTTCTGATTCTTTTATTGCACTTTTTTTCAAGCAGTCAATCAAAATGATAGATTCTGCTACTTTAGCGTCAATTTGTGACATCCCTCTCCAAGAATCCATCAGGACTGCAGTCATTGCTTCGTATGAAGATATCATTGTGATGGGGACAGAAAGCGGAAAAGTCATTGTTTTTGACAACAAAAATAAGCGTGATCTCATCAATATGACTGTCCATAACTCCGCAGTTACCCATATCTCTCTCAGTAATGATGAAAAAATGATCTTTTCTACTGAAGTTGAGCAGAAGAAAAAAGTTTTCTATACAAAATTCCCAGAGCTGAACTTATATAAAAGGATTGATAAAGCCACAGGAATTTTAGGCTTCAGTCCTAATAATTCTCTATTTGCAAAATTCTCGAGAGAAATTAAGCTCCTTGACTTGAAGACAGGCAAAGCAGATTCTTTGGGTGAAATTGTAGGAGCCCAAAGCGTTATTTTTGCAGGCTCAGATAAAATCGTAATTTGCCATAATGAAAACATTTCAGTCATAAATAATGATACCAACGAAAGAAAGATGATCTCTGATAAAATCGACCTAGATACACCTGTTTGTGCTGTCGCAAATCAAATAGGTAACTTGCTGTTTACTGGAGGAAAACAAAAAATCAAGGTCTGGGATCTAGAATTAGTAGACTTTAAGAGTGAGTGGAAAGCTCATGAAGACATTGTCACTTGCTTATTGATGGCAAAAAATGATACAAGACTTATATCAGGAAGTCAAGACAATCAAATTAAGATTTGGGAATATGTAGAAGGAGTTAATGATTTGGCACCGCTGAACACATTATTTGGACATTTAGGGGTCATTAATTCAATCAAGTTGACTATTGATGAAAAATACTTGATTTCTGGAGGCAGCGACAAAACAATCAGAATTTGGAACTGGGAAGCAGAAACTTTATTAGTTACATTGGTAGAATCTGACGAAGTTACAGGGCTACATGTAACCCAAGACAAAAATTATATTATTTCTTCAAGCAATGATGGAAAAATCAACTATTGGAGCACTAAAACTTTCACCAAGATTTTCTACAATCAAGTTCAAGCTAACAGCATAAAGAAGCTTTTTGTGTCACCCGATGAAGCTTATATTGCTTTTACTCTACAAGCAGGAGATTGTTATGCTGTCGCAAATCCATTAGCTTCCAAAACAATGACCGTTTCAGGGCCAAACATGGACTACTACGCCTATCTTCGCTACCTCAAAAGTATCATCAATCTTGTGGATATTCCTGACCACACTCCTTCGATGGACGACTGGGTTATTCTTCCATACTTCTTAACTGCGCCTCATTTCTACACCTATTCCAACCTAGCCGCATACCTCCGCTCTTCCTTAGAAACTGAGTTTAAGACCGTTGAGTCTTCTTTTGGAGAAACTACTCTGTCAATTTCTATGGACAAAGACTACCGAGACTGCAGAAACATTATAATGAAATCCATGATTAAAAACTACCGAGATAATCCATTTGCATTGGCTTGTGTCACAAAAGAGTGCTTTATCCAGCTGAATAAAGAAGGAAGCAGATTTTTAGTAAAACTATATGACTTGATATTTAGGAGATGTGTAGGCTATAACTTGCCAAAAATGATATCGTCATCAAAAGGGACTCCTACCTATTATAGGTCGAGAGATGTGATCCCTTATGCTGTGAATTTCTTCCCACCAAAGGTAAAACCAGCTATTGCAAGTCCTGCTCAAGCGGCTGATAATGCTGTAACTCCTTATGATAGTGCAACCCCGGGCGCAGGGAGTGGCACCTTACAAGAAGATAATATAGCAAATCTTAATGTAGGGAGCGGGGTAGTTGATGTCGTGGAAAAGCCTGCTGGCGCAAGTGATACTGTAGCGCCACCAGCCCCAGCAGCTCCAGAAGAAGTTGCTGATAAGTCAGTATTTTTTATGCACTCCTTGGTCCCATTCAATATTTCTGCAGGCTCTAATGAGTCTATTGAATTCCTGAAAAGCACGCTCGATTCTCCTAACCAAGATATTTTCAGGACCAAATTTATCCAGTCTATTTTACAAGGAAAATGGAAGCAAGTTAGGTGGCTCATGTATACTCAGGGCTTACTCTATGTCCTTTACTTAGTAACGCTGTCTCTTTTTGTGCTTTATTGGCAAGATAATCAAATAATGCTTGTCATCCCATTTGTCCTTAGCGTTATTTTGACCTCTTATGAAGTTTATCAAGCTGTACTATCACCTATGGACTATTTAGAAGATATTTGGAACTATATAGATATTTCAAGAGCAGTGCTGTTTACTATTTATACAATTATGAACTGGACTGACGGTGACGAAGACGTGGTATATACCTTTTTGATGGTCACATCCTTTATCTCATGGGTCAGAGGTATCAGTTATTTCCGTCTATACCCACCTACTAGGTATATGGTAAATCTCTTATCTGAGGTCTTTAAAGATATGATGAGTTTTCTGATTTTGTTGTTTTACTCAACATTAGCTTTTTCGTTTATTTTCTTGGTTCTAGATGTGCCTTCTGCTAGAGGTTCAGTGATGAGCTATGTAAGCTACTCATATTTAATCAATTTAGGGACTTATAGCTTAGACGGGATGACTTATATGGAGTCTTTAATGTTCTTTATTGTTACTATGATCAATCAAGTAGTCATGATGAACTTGCTGATCTCAATCGTTGGAGATACCCACGACAGAGTCCAAGAGTCCTTAGAAATCGCTGATAATATGGAACTGGCTGAAATGATTTTAGAAGTTGAAACCTTATGCTTCTGGAAACGAAACGTCAAAGATGACACTTATTTGCAGATCTGCCTTGAAGATGAATATGGTGAAGGTGCAGGATGGGCTGGGAAGGTAAGAGAACTTAAAGTTATGATGAAAGGAATCAAAGAAGCCCAAGCCAAAGCAGCTGTGCAGTCAAGCGAAGAAGTAAAAGAAATCAGAGAACAAATCTTCCAGATCGAAAAATCAGTGATGGATGACAATTTGAAGCTCAAAGAATACATTGAGCAGATCAAGAAGAACCAGCTAGAAATTATGAGAAGAATGGGCAAATAATTAAGCTAAATTCTTTTATTTAAAAAAATATTAATAATATGTTGAGATTAGGGCTTCTCGTCTCCATCATTTTTATTTTTTATGGATTTTATTTTTTGGTTTAGTCTAGCCATTTCGTCTTCTAATCCTTGGAATGGTGATTTAAAGGATTTCAATTTTCTCCCTTTTTGCTCCCCTTCTAGTCCTTCAAATGGATTTGTGAAGCCTTTTGCTTTCATTTCTGCTTCTAATTCCATTAATGATTTTGTAAAATCTCTGAATTTCCCCCCTTTAATCTCTTCTTCAATTTCATCTAATGATTTATTAAAGCCTTTCGGTTTTTTTGCTATTATTTCTTGCCTATTCATCTTCTTCTTTTTTTCTTTTACTTCTTCTCTCTTTTCTTCCTCTTCTGAGCCAAAATGATCTTTTTCTTCAAGGTCATTTTCATCTTGTTCTTCTATTTCATCTGTGAATTTTTGGTCTCTTGTTCTTTTTCTGCTCATCTTTTTCTTTTTTTCTCTTACTTCTTGCCTCATTTCTCTCTTTTTTAATTCTTTCTCTTCCCGCTTAAGCATCTCTTGCAATTGTTTATCTTCTTCCTCGTCCTCCTCCTCTTCTTCTGAACTATCCTCATCGATTATCTTCTCCACCTTCTTTTTTTTCTTGAGTGTTTCTCCTTCCCTAGCTTTTTGCTTCTTCTCAATGTAATTCTGCACCATTTTATCAAAATCTTCTGACTCCAGCTTAGAGTCTGCTTTAGTAAAATCCCATACAAACTCCTGCACCATTTCTTTTTCTTTTTTTGAAATATTTTTTATGTCATAAACTTCTTTTGCTTTTTCCATAAAGTCTGATAATTTTTCATCAGGGTTATTTGGGTCCCTTATATCTTTAAACATATCATTTTTTTTAATTTTTTCAAGCTCAGCTGTAATTTTTTCAACTTTATTTTCAGCATCTTTGATGGCTTTATTGACCTTTTTTTGAGTCTTGCTTAATGCTTCAGTTTCCCTTTTAAGTCCTTCATTTTCTTTTTGCTTGTTTTGGATGTCTTCTTTTTGCTTTTCAATTATTTCAAATAATTTTCGTAATTTATTTTGGCCGTCGGCTGCGATTTCGTCAAGATTTATATCGTCAGCCAGAGCTTTTGGGTCTCCAAAAGGCACTTCTCTTAAATCCTCATATTGGAATTTATCTAGATAATTAAGATTTGCAGCTTCATATAAAATCTCAGTCTTTCGCTTAATTTCTCTATGCACACTGATGATTTTATTGTATTCTTTATTTATTTTACTTTCGCACTCTTTTTTATACGTAATTAAAGATTCATTCGGGTCATATTCGTAAAATCCTATACTTGTTTTTCTACCTAGCATTCCAGATTCAACAAAATTTACAAGTAGTGGGCAAGGTCTATATTTATCGTCACCGGTTTCTCTATGTAATGTCCTTAGACCGTCAAGAATTTCGTCAAGACCAATAAGATCAGCAAATTCTAATGGTCCTACACCCATACACAAAGTCCCACACAGTGACGTGTCGATGTCTTCTTTTTTTGCTATCCCTTGGTGCAATATCCAAATGGCTTCATTTATTAACACATAAATTGACTTATTTGCTATAAATCCAGGCCTATCAAAACAAATAGAAGGCTTTAACCCTATTTTCTTTGCATAATTCCTTGCTGTCGCTATTGCTTCATTTGAACTTTTTATTGTCGCTACAATTTCGCATACATTAGACATCCATGGGAAATATGTATAATTGAGCCCAAGAATCCTATTAGGAAATTGTGTGTTTTGGGCTAATTTTGTTATAGAAAAACGGCTGGTAGTGCTAGCAATAACAATATCATTGCCGACTAATTTTTCGATCTGCTGGATTATTTCGTTTTTTTGTGCTAAATTTTCAGTGATGCTTTCAACGACAAAGTCTGAATACTCAATATCTTCAAGGTGAGGAGAAACTGTGATTCTTTCTAAAATATCATAGATATCGTCTTGAGGTGGGCCATAATTTTTTTCTTCTAAATTGAATCAATTATCAAATAGCATGCTGGACTGAGATAATTTTTCTTCTGAAGTGTCAATAAGTTTTACGAGAGATTTTGAATGCCAGCTTGCTAAATATGCAAGAGCAGCACCGTAGTTTCCAGCTCCGACTATTGAGAGAACGAATCGAGACATATTATAATTGCATTTTATAAATAAAATAAAGGGTGATTATTTTAAAGAAATTTTATAGTGATAAAACTTTTCTTATTTATTTTTAGCAGGCTTTTTTAATATGATTAAGGCCCCAATATATAAAATGTAAAATTATCAATGCTGCAGGTAAAATAATCATTATTCAAAAGCCTACCACTTGTAACCCTATATAATCACTATCAAAATAAAAAGGATCATCCATAAAAATTACTTGAATAAATGTTGAATATTGTGTCGGGTAATCAATCTTATACCCTACCGGAATATCTTCAACACTATCAATTCCATTATATGCTTTTCTCAAAAAATACTTGCAGTCTTTTTCTTCTTGAGTCAAAAATTCAGTGCATTTATTGCATTCATTGCAAAACCAAGAAGGCATTAATAGCATATTTCCACACTCCATATCATCACTGCAAATTGAATATTGATAGGGATAGGCGCCATTAAGCACACTTTCAGCTGTAAGTGAGGTTGCATCCGAGCATCCACAAGCAAAGCCTTGCAGCCAATATCCCGTGATATTGACTCTGACATCAAATAAGCTATAATAGACATAAGTAATAGCTCCTGAATCGCTGTCTTGTGATGAGAATATTCGATAGCGTTTGACTGACTCAACCATACTTTTTGAACTTTTCCAATCGTGATTAAAGTAAGGATAAAAGATTGTGTACTGGATAGGGAAGTAAATTAAGCAGCCTGTGATTAAAGTAATTCATGAGCAGATAAAAACTGCTAAAGGCTTAAATTTCATTTATAACTGTATATTTGGATAGTAAATTCAAAGACAAATATTATTTATTAATTCTGCTAAAGTTAAAAAGAGGGAAAATAACCAATGATAAAGAGTATTTAAGCACATTTTATATGAGGAGCATATTTCTATAGTGAATTAAATTTCCTAAAATTGATAAATCTATATATTATATGTCAATGGTGCTTGACTTTAATTTCATAATGGCCATTTTTATATAAAAGCACTTCGTTTTATGAAAAATTTCTTTTACTACGAGATTTCCGATGCGAAATTTTGAGAAGATTTTAAAGTGTTTATTGAGCATAAATAAAAAACAAAACTAATAATTTTTTAAACATTTCGGGTTCTTCTTTATTGCTATATCATATTATTTCTTTATTAAATGAATTTAGAGATGCCTTGAGTATAAATATCTGATGGAATTTATGCAAAAATCTTCTCATATATTTAATATAATTAAATTCTCTTAAATTCATTTTTATTCAAATTTCTTAGTCAAATTAATTCTGAAATACCTTCAATCCTAAAGCTTCTAAACCAATCTGTGAAACCAAACAAGTGTCGCAGTTCGTCCCTTTGTAATCTTTATGATAAAGACTCCCACAGAATGGGCATCTTGCTGTCGGCACTGCAGGGCTTACCTGGGTAAACGTTCTCTGACATAACATTGATGCGATATCTGGACTATTTTCAGGCAGTTCTACCCCTAGCGATAAGTCATTAGTAAACACCTGTTGGCAGTACACCAATAATTTCTTATGTTTATCAATAACCTGCTTGGCATCTCCTTGGACTACCTGTGGGTGCTGATTTGCAAGTTCCAAAAATCTCTTGCACAAGCTTGTACAGGTGATATAATTCTTATACTTATAAGCAGTCGCAATGATACTTCTTAACGTCAAGCTCTGATGAGGAGGCTGAAGTTTACACAAAGTCATATAATACCCCAGTTCCAGAGCTCTCGCAATATTCCCTTTATTAGCTTCTGCTTGTCTAGTCAGTTCTAGCCTCATGCACGCTATATATTCTACACAGATTTTTATCAAATCTTTCACCTCAGCCACTTCATTTTCACTGAAAACGCTTAAAAACAGTATTGACTGCAAAATATTCACAAAAATTGCCAATGCGTCAGAAAATTTGCCTTGGGTTGTCAGCTTGTAAGCGTTTTTTATCTGTACTGAGAGCTGGGATAAAGTAATAGAAACATGAGGCCTTGCTTGGGCTGGGGTTTTAATTCGAGCTATATATGCGTCTGTAATAGGTTTTAAGTGTGGCAATAAAGGTAAAGATACCATACCGCCCATGTATACATTTAATATATGATTTTTCAATGGGGCGAAGTTTACAACCCCAGCTGTTCTGGTAAGCAGCTGCATGGCAGCTTGGAAAGCTCCTGCTGCTACAAGTTCTCCAGGGACTTGACAAGTTCTTGACCATTTTTGTTGTAATGAAATACCAGATGTTAAAGTGTTGACCTCAGATTTCCCTTCCTCTTCTTTAATATCAGGGACGTCAAAGTCGTCATTTCCCCATGCAGGTGCTGCAGATGGCTCTGCAATGTCGAAGTCTAGGTCTGGGCCACCCCATCCGCTGCTTTCTACGTTCCCTACATCAGTGAAATTGTGTTCTTCTTGCCTATGAGACTCAGCTGCATTGACAGCATATGGATTGGCAGGATCTACTTGATTTTTTAGCAGCTCAAATTCACTAGTAATCACATGGTGAAGTGGCCAGTTTTCGTCACCTCCTTGTTTTGCAGTAAAAATGGGGACTGGTGGGTATAAGGCTTTTGGCTGAGGAAGCTTTGAAATATAGTCTTCAAGCTTTTGGACGCCTTGCTCGCCTAATGACTGTTCCAAAGGACCATTTAGCATGTGTTGGATGCCATGAATACGAGCTGTAATATAAGCTAATGGGACTTGTCCAGCTTCTGCAAGCATTTCTACACGCTTTTCAATGTCTCCTCTAAGCAAGGTGTTGTGGAAAAGTCTAAGCTTATCACCACGGGTTTCTGCGATTTGCTGCATTTTTGAAAGTTTATTGAGGTTCCCTGTGATCATATAAAGTACTGAAAGGCGGTCTAAGTTTCGAGTTTTCTGATAAGCCATTTCGACGATTTGGCTGTTTCCTTGTCTTAAAGCTTCACTTCCAAGCTTAAGCCAGCACTCTTTATCATTAAGCTTATAAGCACTTTGTAAAGCCACTTCAATAATTCCAGCTTGTATTGCTAAATTAAACCTTGTTTTTTCGTCCTCCACAAAATATAGTGCGATTTCTGAAAACCCGCGGTCTTGAAGGTATTTTACTACGCCGTTTCCTATTAATCCTCCACTTTCTAATATAAGTTTGACTTCATTATATCTTTTACAGTGTAAAGCAAGTTTAAACCTATATTCTAAATTTGACGTAGGGAGTTTTACAATGTCGCCTTCTCTGTCTACACCTACAGCTTCTTTATCATCGATACTTACTAAATAAATAGGCTTATCAAGAGATCTGACTGTCCCATTGTCACCATTAACAATAATATATCTCAAATGGGTAGCTGTAGAATACACAAAAACACCACAAGGGTCCCAAACACCTGATTTTATATTGATTCTTTCTCTAGGACTTGTACAAAGCACATCAAGATTTTTGGAAATTAAAGTGATATTTTCACTAGAGAGAATTGCAGCGTACTCATTTGTAAGTGTCCATATAACTTGTTTCACAGTAGCTGATAAAGCTACAGTCTTAATGATTTCTTTTGCTGAAATGTCAAAAAGTGACAAGCTATCGTCGTGTTTGATTAAAATCCTATTAACCCCTGCCGGAAAAATAGCTGTAGGAGTAAAGCCAAAGGTCAGCTTTTTTTTGACTGCATTGCTGAAATCCAGAACTTGTACTTCTTTTTGTTTAGTCAAAATAGCGAACCTGTCTTTCCCTACAAAGCATGAACTTGTAGAAACTCCTGTTATATTGACTGCAGATTTGTCGCCTGAAAAATCTTTATTAAAAGAAAACAGAAAATAAACACCGCCTTCTTGTTGGTATTGAAGCAGAACGTGATAATCGCCGCTTGAAATTTGGTTCACAAAGATGTGGGAAGGGTTGTTTTTGTATACCTCTCGCTTAGATGGAGGCTTTAAGCTGGCTAAAAGAGTCTCTCTTCCTTGCTCATCAACTTTTCTAAGTGTCTTTTTGGACACAATATAAATATTTCCTCTGGTTTTTACAGCTGGGACTCTTTCTTTTTCACATTTAAATATCAAAAATCCTGAATCGAACCCTCCTGCTATCAAATTGTTAGTAGGGTGGATCGCTAACACCCAAAACCTGTCATTTTCTCTTTTATAAGTATGGATTGTGCTCCTTCTGTTCATATCCCATATCCTCAATGACTTGTCTTCACTATCACTAATAATGACTTCTAAATTTGGGTGGAAAAGGGCACAGGAGACATTATTGCTGTGGCCTCTCATTGTTTCGACTTCCCATGACTTGGACTCTGTATACCTCCACAACCTCACTGTCCTATCATCAGCAGCACTTACTATATAAGGTGAGCTAGGGTGGAAAATTGCCCAATTCACCCCTCTGTCATGACCTTCCAGCACAAATTTCACGACCACGTCAGTGCCCATAATGATTTCTGAGCTTCTCCCTCCAGCTGAATAAAATTTCTGCCTGAGATTTTTAAAGTCCCAGACTCTTATAGTCTGGTCCAAGCTTGAGGAGACTATCATATCTTCCTTAGGGTGAAACTGAGCACACATAATATAGTGGTTATGCCCTGTCAAAATAGCAAGACAGCTGCGAGACTGCCAATTCCATATACGGATTGTCTGGTCATCTGAACAACTCATAAGCCAAGGTAGTTCATGATGGAAACAGACAGTGCGAATGTAGTCAAGGTGGCCGTCCAAGGTAACGATGCACTTTTTTTGCTTGAAATTCCAAAGCTTGACTTTATAGTCGTCACCACCTGAGGCGAAAAGAGGCTGAGTAGGATGAAATGCTATTCCACGCACAGGACCGTCATGTTCTTCGTATTTGTCGAGGAGAGCTTCCATAAAGTAATCCCATAGCTGGATGCAGCCGTTGTGAAGAGACGCGAGGATCCAATGACGAGTGGGATGAAATGCAAGACCTTTCACGCGTGTACTTTGAGTCTCGAACTTTTGCTGCATATTTATTATAGTTGAAAATGAGTAGGGAATAAAGTAAGAAAAAATTGGGGAAATTTGGGAGAAACAGAGGTGGATGAAGGATTAAAATTGTTAGATAAATAATATTTTAGGAATTTTACAGTTGCATATAGACATATGCGAAATATTAAGAAATTCTGACTCGATATTAAAATTTTCAAAAAGATTTATGAGATAATTAAGTTAATAATGTTAAAATACCTTATACCTTTTAAATATCAATATTTCGTTTAAATTCTCTTTTAATTTAAATTATTCAAACCTAAATCCAAAGTAATGATGCCTTATGATTCTGATTTCAGTAGCAAATGAATAGTTGAAGGTCCAGTTATTCCACAACTAGATAAAAGCTCATTTGGATTTTTTTCCCCAATTGGTTTGCCTGCAAAGATCAATCTTTGCTGATCTATTGGAACCCCATCTAAATCTTGAATTTTTAACTTTAGAATATTAACCCCATCACTTGGCTTCACCTGAACTTTCAAAGTTTTTCCTGACAAAAATCGGATTATGATAGTAAAGGCTTTTTCTTCATTACTTGGTTCTTGTGTATCGCTGATTATTGGAGCATCGTTATGATCAATTTCAGATTCCATACATGAGCACTTCATCTGCAGCTTTCGAGCCCAGCCCCAGAAACCGCCTGACATTTACAATAAATTTTTATTCATTTACAAATATATTTGGTAAAATCTCTAGGGTATAGAGAGTATCTAATAAAACAGCCTTATGCAAAAGCTTAAAATAGCTTATGAATGTTATATCAAATTAGTTTGAAATAAAGATTTTAAAATATGCTTAGCGAACTGCCAAGCTTAATAAATCTCATGAAATTCAAATAAAAAGAATTATTAGTCTATTATTACCCATTTTATTCATGCAAAAATATAGCCTGTCTTTCCTTTTTGCCTATGTCAGTTTCAACATTATTTATAGCATATTTTTAATTGGAAAATATTTTTATATAAGCTTGATATAATTAAGAAATATATAATAAGCATATATATGCTTCAATTTAGATAGCCTGAGAGTTCTAAATCAATTCATAGCTGATTAAATCAGGAGCTTTAATAATTTTTATATACCATAATAATTGTCATTCGGTTCCGAAGCTAATATGTTTGGGCATTCTCTAGTTCTTATAATGTTTTAAAACCTCTTCGCATCTACAATTTTTGTTTATTTGACACGTCAGGACATTTTTTCCTACCAATATGAACTTTACAATTTTCACAATTTAATAGAAACAATTATAAATGCTTTTTTCAAGACTTTCCAAGATTTTTAAGCTCAGACCTCTCCTTTTCAGTTCTAAAAACACACAAAGCCAGTCCAAAATTCCTCTAACTAGCCTCCTATTCGCTTTAGCAGGCACCTATGCGACTCTGGATTACCAAAAAAAATTGATCGAAAACTGCGGGATCGTCGGGTATATAGGGTCGACTCCAAAAGCAGCTGAAGTCCTTTTGAATGGGCTGACAGAAGTCCAAAATAGAGGCTATGACTCAGCAGGAATTGCTACTTATCATGAAGGGGAAATAAAAGTTACCAAATATGCAAGCGACAAATTAAAAATTTCTGACTCAATTAAGAGACTAAAAGCAGACTCAGTCCCTAAGCATTCTAACAGCACCTTAGGCATCGGACATACCCGATGGGCTACACATGGAGGAGTTACAGATGAAAACGCCCATCCTCATGCAGATCACAGAAACAGGATTTCTCTAGTCCACAATGGGACAATTACAAATACTCACGAAATCCGATCAATACTTGCCCAACATAATATTCCTATTAAGACAGAAACCGATACAGAACTTATAGCTTTACTTATAGGGATGTATATGGACGAAGGCCACAGTCTGAAAATTTCCACGAAATTAGCTTTACAGAGACTTAATGGGACTTGGGGACTTGCAATAATTAGTAAAGAAGAACCTGATCATATTATTGTAGCAAGAAAAGGAAGCCCTATGCTTGTAGGGATAGGCCATAATGAACTTTTCGTAGGCAGCGAGCAAGCTGCATTTAGCAAATTTACTAAAAAATTTATAGCGCTAGAAGAAGGCGAAGTCTGGTCATTAGACCCGAAGAAAATGGAAATTGAAAAAAATCGTATAGAAACTGTACATGACTCCTCAGACGTTTCCTTAGGAAATTACCCTCACTGAACCCTTAAAGAAATAGAAGAGCAGCCTGAGTCAGTCGCCAGAGCTATGAACTTTGGAGCAAGGCTAACCCGAGATTCAGCCAAACTCGGCGGAATCGAAGAAGTCAAAGACAAACTTCTAGCTGTAAAAAACCTCGTCATTATGGGATGCGGAACTTCTATGCACGCTGCTATGTTTGGCGCTCACTTAATAAAATCTTTTGAAGTAATGAACAGCGTCCAAGTATTAGACGGCTCAGAAACTACCTACCTTGATATTCCTAAAGACCATCCTGGAATTATTGCTATTAGTCAAAGTGGAGAAACTCGAGATGTTGTAGAGCCACTTGGGAGACTGGTAGAAAAAGGCGTGTTTTCGCTTTCTGTAGTCAATGTAGTTGGATCACAGCTGTCTAGACTTACAAAACATGGGGTTTATATGAACTCCGGTAGAGAAATTGCAGTGGCTTCTACAAAAAGCTTTATGAACTCTTGTATAATTTTAGCTGAAATCGCTTTGTGGCTCTCTGCACAGTCAAAACCAGAAGACTTTGCCAAAAGGCAAGTCTTGGTGAACTGCTTGCTAAAGTTCCCAATGCAGATCGGCTCAGTAATAGCACAAACTAAAGAGCCCATAAAAGAACTTGCTGCAGAGCTTATCCACGACCATCATATGTTTATTTTAGGCAGAGGCTTAGCTGAATCTATTGCTAAAGAAGGAGCATTAAAAATTAAAGAACTCACCAGACTTCATGCTGAAGGATACCCAGGAGGTGCATTAAAGCATGGACCTTTTGCTTTGATAAATGAGGGGACGCCTATAATTCTGATTATTTTGAACGACGAGCATAAAGAATTGATGAATTTAGCATTGGCTGAGGTCACTGGAAGAGGAGCCAGAGCCATAGTGATTACCTCAAATCCTGACTTAATCACATCTTCAAAACCACCTTATAAAGTGATCAAAATTGAAGAAAGTGGGCCACTAACAGCTTTGCTAGCTATTATCCCTATGCAGCTTCTGGCATATTACTTGAGCATTGCGAGAGACCTTGATCCTGATCACCCAAGAGGTCTTGCAAAGGTTGTTACTGTCAGTTAGAAAAGTTTAGTAATTTTAATTAATTTTTAATTCATAGTTTTTGAAATATAAAAGAAATGAAATTAAGCACGTCAGAAGACCCAAGCGAAGTTTTCGAGCTGAAAAATCAAGTCCACAAGCATAAAAAACTGGTTGCAAAACTCAAACAGCAGCTAGAAGCGAAAGCACAAACATTGGCGACGTATGAGTATCTACTTAAGCAGCCATCCACGTCAGTTTATATGCATAGGAGTATGCTTGACAATAAAGCTGCAAAATGCCCATACTGCTCAAAGTGCTTTATGGGGACTGAGTTTCTGGAAAAGCACCTCAGCAGAAGGCATCCAAATAATGCTGCTCCTTATAAAGAGCAAGAAAGACCTCAAACTGAACCACTCCCCAAAATTAATAATCTTGATCAAATACTAGAAAGCATGCAAAATATAGTCACAACCCAAGCCAGTATTCTGAAGCAGTCATTTGATAAGCAAGCAACAGAGCTGCAAGGCATTTTTGAGCGGCATATTCAGGATTCTTCAAGAAATAGGAGTTTTAATGAGACTGAGCTCTACACCCAACCTCCTTTATCATTTCAGCAAAGTATAAGTACAATAAAGCTGGAAAAACTTTCACAACTTCAGGAACAAAATGAATCGATTCTTAAAGAACAAGAAACAGAATTACAAACCTTAAAAGCTGAAAACATGGCGTTAAGGAACGAATATGCAACTTTGCATCTTCATTTAAGCCAGACAGGGAAACTCAGTCATTCACCAATACATAATAAATACAAAGGAAAAGAAGCCCTCAAACCAAAAGTCAGCAGATACAGAAGTGAGTCAGGAGAAGAGCAAGACGCAGATCTGCTTTGGAATAATTTTGAGCATGAAATAAGGCTTGATGGAGACAGAAGTCCTTATCGCAATAAAATAGAAAGGCTAGAAGAGGTATCTTTTACCAGAAAAGGACCTGCGTTGGGAAGCGAACTGCACAGTGATAACTTTACGTATTCAGGAGAATTGACTTTTTCTGATATCCCAGAATCTGACGAAAGCAGCCCTGACCAATACTTGCACCCCATTTCTGACCCGACTACTAAAGATATCATTAAAGCAGCTAAAGTTCTGCGGATGGACCCTAAGAAAGACGCTCAATATTTAAATGTGGCCGTGGAATTTTTAAAAAACCCTTTACAGAAACCCTGAACCTTTTTTGAAGATAATGGAATTATTAGATTTAGAAACCTAGAAACAGGAGAAATCACAGAAAAACACCCAGGAATTGAATGATTTATTGAGCTCTGCACGAAGCTGAAGGCTAAGAAGCTAAATACTATTGCCAAAGCTAGGAGTCTGATGCAGAATAAGCAAAATTATATATTGCAAGAAAAGTATAATAGTGGGATTCAAGTCTTTTTTAAGCATGAAAAAGCTGCTTTTCAGGCAAAAAGAGCGAAAACTGACCAATTGATTGATGATTATATGAAGAAAATAAAGCAAACCCATAGCTTGATTATGAAAATTGAAGAAGAAAGGGAAAAGAAAATTGCAAGTGGGTCAATTTATGTTAGGGCTAATGATCTGATTAATGCTGAGGTCTTAGCTCTGGTTAATTCGTATAAGCTCCGTAAAGCTTAAGTATATCATAATATAAGCTAAATCTAAACTGGTCTTTTCCAAGATGTATTTGTATATTCCAAAAGAGAACTCCTTTAGTGCATAGCCATTTAATATTATGGACTAAGCTATATATGTTTTATAATTAATTATCAATTTATTCATAATAACTCTGATTTTTATTTAGAAATCCTACTTTTCGATAATTTTTTAAAATAAAAATATATCTATGATATGTAAAAAACTTATAAGAATTTAAGCAAGTTAATTATTTAATATTCTCCAGTCAAAAAATCAGGTACCTCTTCAAACGTTTGGGATCTTTTCGCATTTTGATAATAGCTTCTTTGTTCTTGGTAATACCTAGGCTCTTCTCTTTGATAATTTCTTTCTTCTTTTATCTCTTGATTATAATTTCTCTCTTCTCTCTGATACCCAAACGTTCGATTTGGTTCCGTCCTATTGTAATTGAAAAACTTCTGATCTTGTTTCGGCTGCATCAAATTTTCATCCTTTTTCCAGCTAAACTCTCCTTGAGGTGGGACATAATTTCCCTTAGGCTGCCCTCCATACTGAGAGTTTTTCTCAGCAGTGTACAGCTTTTCCCCTACATCATTAGGCAGATCATCAATATCCCTATACAAAGAAGGCTTCCCTTTTACTTTATTATAAGCTGCATAAGCTCCTTCAGACACATATCCTCCAACAGTGCTTAGCGCGTCTAATGATTTTTCCCCAATATTAGTTTCCCTTATTTTTTCAGCCAAACTTCCACCTATTTCTTTAGATTTATCTAGCACAACTGATGCGCCGCTTTTGATACTCCCAATAAGTCCATTGTCTTTTACTGTTTCTACAGCTAGAGAAGTCCATTCAGAAGCTTTAGAAACAGCCCCACCAAGAAGTGACTTGGAGGTGCCCCACCATGATGAGTTTTCATCAGATCGAGAATATGAGTCAGACCGACAATTTGTTGAGAAATTAGGGTTTTCTATTGATTTACGAGTATCTGTAGGGCGAGGTACTTGGGGTCTAGGAGCTGGAGCTTGAGCATATGGCTGAAGAGCCATAGAAGGGGTGGGAGGTGGATAGCTTAATTGACGCCTTTCGACCTCAGCTTTGAGAAGATCTCTATAATATTCAGCTGCTTTAGTATAATACTTGAATTGAATTGTACTGCACTGGGGCATAGAATAAGAAGTAAAGTATTCCCTGAGTCGCCGATTACCTCCGTTCGACATTAGCTGAAGCTGATGGGGAGACCATGTGTCCATTGTAAGAGATCTTACGAAACTTATGTGAACTCCTAAGGAACGGTGCTGGCCTGAACATTCTAAACAGAGGAAGATGCCATGAGAAACTGAAGCCCATTGAGCTCCAGCTTTTCCACAATCAAAGCAGCGAGTATTTTCTCTATCGGCTTGCAGCTGTCGAAATATATCGCTTGCTGACATTTTTATAAGAATGATCTAGTGAATTCTGAAATGCTATAAAGCCAGAAAAATAATTTTAATTTGGATTGTGATAGAAGGTTAAGATATTGATGGTTTCAGTTGTTTGTTGTGATTAGAAATTAAGGATAAATTGAAATTAGTGGGATTATCAACTTTTATGAAAAATTTGGGATGAGGTTTTTATGGAATATTAAAAAGCCGATGGAAGCTTCTTGATATATGCATTGCTTAAAAATGTATTTTTCTTGGTGGAAATGCCTAGGAGTTAAAAAATCAGCGTTTTTTACAAAGAAACTGTTAAAAGGGTTTCAAGAGTAATTATATAGATTACTGATTAATTATTACAAATAAATAATTTTTTAATCATAATAATTAGATATTTAGCTTTATAAAATGTGTTATACTTTAAATTTTTATATAAAGCTATAATATAGAAAATTTGTTATAAAAATTATAATCAATGGCATGAATTTTGATATTTCCAGCTCATTAGCAATAAATATCTATATTAATAGAGTAAGCTGAGCATTATAATACATAGTCAATATCTAACATTATTATCTTATAACCTCAATTGAATTACTGCTGTAGGGATTCCACGCGATTTCTAAGACGAGTTTGGATATTTGGGTTGCTTTCTCCTTTAGTAGAGTTGAGGTTAGAACCTGCAGTGAGATACATATTTCTTGTTAATGCAATACCTTGCCTCTGGTACTTGGAAGATATTTTTTCATAATTTCTTGTCATTTCCTGCTCGATATTGATTGCATCTTCACATAAAGCTTCACTATATCTCCCAAAGCTGGGCTTCTTGAAAAAAGGATCAATATAATGCTTATTTTTGATATATCCTTGGTTAAGGTTATACACTGTAGCAATATACAGGGTTGAAGCAATTACAAGGGATTCCTTAAATGTCAAACCCATTATATATTTTTAAATTATATAATTGAATCCACTTTAAATGCCTTTGAGACTCTTTATAAAGTTAATAAATAGTTAAACTCTATTATCACATATTATGCATTCCAGACTTGCAAGTATAGATGCAGTCTGAAACAAGTATAATTATAATTTATTAAATTAAGAGAACAATTATTCAATTTAAATAGTTGCATATTTATAAAAAGCGTTTATTTATCCCTGTAAGAAAAAAATTGAACAGAAAAGTATCTTGCAAGCATGTAAAGTGTTTCAGCACGAGCATCTACAGCAAAATTCCATAAAGGAAAGAAATAGCCAATACCTTATCCAAAAATTAATAATCTCTTAATGCAAAATATGAATATTATAAAGATTCTTCATTTTCATCATTTATTTTCATTTAAATTAATATATAGCTTTATATTAATCAAAATAGAAAAGCAAAATCAAATAAAAAATTTACTACTTAATTAGGATTTTATGATAAGTTCAGAAATTTTGCTTTATAATCTATTTCAGAGATAGTGCATAAATTTTAAAATAAATGAACAAGCAATAATTGTTGATATTAAATATTATAAAAATATTTAAATAATATTAATCACATAAATTTGATTTATTTTTCTGACTCAAATTTTTTTGAGTTTATCAACAAAATTTATTATATTAATAAATATCGATGGATTACATCTAGAATACTTTTTGGGTTTCCAGGCTTAATTAGGCATTCTTTCATCCCAGACTTCAAACAAAGGGCTAAGTCCGCTTCTGAAGTATAAGCAGTATACCCAATAACTATAGGCAAGTTTGTAATTACTTTTGATTTATATAAACAAATAATTCGTTTTGTGGCGTCTCAGCCGTTCATTTCAGGCATGCTTCCGTCCATTATCACTATTTGGTAAGGTCTTCTCTTCTTATCCATCTCAATTATTGTATCAACTGCCTGTTTCCCTGTACAAACTTCATTATACAAAATATTGTTACTTTTCAAAATTTCTCCTAAAATCATCCTATTGAATTCGTTATCATCAACGATTAATACTTTTGCAAAGTTTTTATCATCCTTGATTTTATTAATATCTTTGATGGATATGGAGAGTTTTTCTTCTGAAATAGACCTTAAATCAATCTCCTCAGCAATTCTTATTTCTATTGGAGATTCTTCCATTATGTCAGATACGAAACTAAAGATTGAGCCTTCGTTGACTATAGACTGGACTTCAATGACTTGGCCACCTAGTGCTTTTGCTATTCGATTTGATATGCTTAGACCTAGCCCGCATCCATTTGGATTATTTGGACTTCTTATTGTGTGGAACTCTTCAAAAATGCTTTTAACTTTATCTTCTTCTACGCCAATTCCAGTGTCATAAACTGCAACTTTAAGCTTGGATTCAGTCGAAAACGTGCAGCATACTTCAATAAACCCTTTTAACGTAAATTTAAGAGAGTTGCTGAGAAGATTGAGAAGGATTTGGCTGAATCTGAGAGGGTCTGTAAATGCAAAAGCAGGCAGCCCAGGGTCGATTCTTGTTATAACAGAAAGACCTTTTTTCTCTGCTTGAATCTTTATCAGCTGAATTGTATTAGAAATAACATCTCTTAGGAGGAATTTAGATTTTTGAACAGTAAAGACTCCCGTTAACATTCTTGAATAATCAAGTAAGTCATTAATTAACGAAATTAGTAGCTTGGAAGACACAGAAATCATATTTAGCTTTTCTTTCCACTCATTATTTTCAGCAATTAATGTTTCAGACAGTAAAGACTCAGCCAAAAATGAAATAGCATTAATTGGAGTTCGCAGCTCATGAGAAACTGATCTCAACAGAATATTTTTTAGTTTATTATCTGAAAGAGCTTGCTCCAATTGAATTATATTGTTTGCGTTGTGAGCAATAATCAGCACAGCTTCTTTTTCATCCCATAACACTTTTTTTCCTTTTCATTCCAAATTATTTCCTCTAGTGCTGCTTAGCCCAAGGCAGATTTCTTGATTTACTTGTAAAGCACTTATTCAATTAATGTCATCAATAAGATAATTTGACGGTGTTAAATTTGTGTATTTTCTGCCTTGGCTATATTCAACAGTGCCTAGAATCCTTAAAATCTCATCTTGATGGCATCCAAGCAAGTCATTGAAATGGGCATTGGAATATAAGATCTGATTATTTTCAGAAATAATCAAAATACCATCAGTAAATAAATTTATAACTACGTTTAGTCTTTCTTCAGCACTTTTTTTAGACAAAAACCTTTCAAATGATTTTACTGAAATATAATAGGAGTTCAAATTATACAAATATAAAATACAAATTGTAATCAAATGAGGCATAAAATCAATTAAAAACTCCATTTTCCCGCTGAAATAATTGATATAATGATATAAAAATAAGTGTTTGCCAATTATTAAACTTTTTATCCAAGAGGATTCAATAAAAGGTAATTCAAAGCTATTGATGTAAATTAGAGAGAGTGTTGACATAAGGATTTCTGAAATTTTGCAATGATTAAACCCCATCAGTCAGATGTTTAAGCAGCAGCCCTCAGAGAAAGCAATAGAAACTATACTTTTCCAGACCACACTTTTATTGTTTGTATATCAAATTAGGACGCATAATATAGTAAACAAAATTGAATGAGGAACATATATAATCACTAGATTCAATTTTTCAGGCATCATCAAAGCTCAAGCCAACTGTGTTGACATTCCAAAGACTCACATGGAATAACAAAATTTCTTAAGGACCTGAAATTTGATATTGACTTCTTCTCCCCATCAAAGTTTATGCAAATTCTCCATTACTTGTAAATTATTACCATATGAGCGAAAGCTATACATTTCAAATTAGCTTTAAATTAACCCTAAATTAAATTTAAAAATTAAATTTGTAGCTTTATTTTTATTAAGTAAAGAAGAATGCAACCAACATAAAAAAAAGATCAAGTAAAATTTAGTAAGATATCAAGACCTTTGCTGATATTTAATCAATGGTAAATTAAATAAAGTATGCTTAGTAGTTTTTCTAAAATTAAAATTTTAAAATCTGTAATATGAATATTTAACTAAAAAAAGTAAACTTCTCATTAAGTGTGAAAAGCAATTAAATATGTCCTCAATCTGAATATATTTCATATTCTATTAATTAATATTTAAAATGCACTTTTAGGCATCTATAATTTAGATGTTTAAATAATAAGTTAGCTTAATACACAATATATAAATTATTAGGTCTTTATGTAAAATTTTAATTCCGTAAAATTATTTCTTTTTAAAAAAAAATTGAATTTAAAAGCTACTCTATTTTAAAAAATAATCCTTCGCTATGTTTATATATGCCACACTTTTTGAGTATATTATTTAAAAGAATAAAATTATTTTGATTAATTCTTAAAAGGCTAAAGACAACTTTGATACCCCAGCAGAACTAAATATACAGGGGGTGACAAATCGAAGGAAGGAGGCTGGATCTCAGTAGATCGTAAGACAAGCTTACTCTCGTACGTACAATCCCTCGTTCCATGTAAGTGGTCTG